>JASDQU010028981.1:19488-31692 GCA_032191745.1 Picea mariana | reverse complement strand
AGGCTCATTCAGAGAAATCAAAGGGAGACAACAGCAACAAAGGGAAAATTACCTCCCAAAGTGGAAAATGTGGTTTTTGAGTATATTTATTTATTGATTGTTGAGAACAGTTCACTGCTAAAGTTTTTGGACAATGCACTATTTTTTAGATATTTTGGATATTCTAATTTTTGGATATGGTTTAAAATATCATTGATATTAATTTTCAAATTATGAGAATGATGATGGGAGCCACAAGGAGGGATCTGTTTGATTGATTGACTAGTTGTGTTTATTCTTGTTAAGAAACTAAAGGGAGACACAAGGGGTCCCACCTACTAGTTATTATTTATTTAAGACCCTTATTATTATTATATTAAGTTTTCCCTTAAACTAAAAGTTAGTTGAGTTTTAGTTAACTTAACTAAAAGAAGTAGTTGAACTACTTCAACTAATTTTGATTGCTTAAAGGCAAAAGGAGAATAGAAGGAGAAAACATACTAAGGTCTGCTCTTGAGTTTTATTGAGATAGTTCAGTTTTCATTCAGTCTTTAATTCTTTGAAAGCCCAATTCTCTTTTATGACAGGGTCCTATTGTAGACAACAAGATTCAAGGTTGAATTACATCATTCAGACACTTGTTTTTCAGAGGTGTTGATCTATCTTTGATAGTTTGTGTAGACTTGTTTGTTTATGAATTAAATTTCATGACTGATAAGGGATATTGTGCAGATTCGAGTGGGCAACAATCTGTGGCAAGCTGGTCCAGCTTTTAAAGTTTAGTTTTAGCTTTCTGTCAGAAGTCCTTTTGTATGGTTTTCATCGAGGATATCTAAGTTTGACTTTGGTCCCAACTCCCTTAGGGATTTTTGTAAAGAGAACGATTCCTTTGATTTCTTGGAATGAAATAAGCGATTGTTATTCTGTCTCATATGTGTTAAATTGTGACTTGGTATTTTTTCTCCACATTTACTTTTGCATCTCTTATATTCATAAAATTATATAAAATGGTTAATTTTTCAGCAATCTTTTATTTATAAAAAAATCAGCCTAAGCCCTTGTAACTAATACTTGTGGATTAGTAAACAAATTTTGAGGCTATAAACATAGGGTGATATTCTCGTCTATCTTGCCTTAGCCAAGCGAGATCTAAAAATGCTCGAGTAAGATTATTTCATATCTTTTCCTCAACAGGGTGCACAAAGTCAAGAGGTTTCTACCTCTTCTCCTTATTCTTCTAAACATATCATTCTAAAGCATCTAGCAACTATAAAATCATATGCATCATTATTGGATATGGTCATTGTCCTAGAGCAACTAAAGAATCTGAAAGAATTTATGGAAGGTAAAACTTCCACAATTGCTAGTTTATCTGAAGAGCCAAGTGAAGAAGAAATGTATATAAATAAAGTAGTTGTATATAGCCCTAGGAGTTATATTAAAAATCCTCCCTTCTTTGTATCAATAAAGATAATGGATAAAATTTCCCAATGTTGCTTAGTTGATGGTGGGTCAGGTCCTGATGTTATGTCAAAGATTATCATGGAAGATTTGAGTATTTCATGCACAAACAAGAAATCAAAGAGCATGTTTTCTTATAATAGTAAGCATCAAGTTACAATTGGTGAAATCAAATACTTAACATTACTTTTGTGTGCACATCCAAAAATAAGAATCACCTGCAACATTCAAGTGATAGACATGCCAGTCTACAATTATTCTATTATTTTAGGAAGATATTGCCAGGAATTGACTGGTGGATACGTTTCTTTAGATGGATCATACATGTCCCTCCCTAAAAATGGAAATAACATCATTGTCCTCAGGGAAGGACGAATCTCGTCATATATTGAGAGTGTTCCACAACATCGAGTAAATTATATTGAGGAAGACCTAGGTGTATATTATATTTTTCTTGAAGAATATGGTGATTCTATTTTACCCTCTTCAGAGCTTGAAGACAGAATGTGGGACATGCACTTTGATGGTGCATGTTCAAGTGAGGTTAATGGTGCAGGTATAATATTGTACTCTCCTTTAGGAGAGATTCATAATTTTCTTACAGATTAGAATTTGCTTGTACTAATAACATTACAACACTTGGAGCCTTGATCCTTGGTATTGAAAATGCTTTTAATCTTGGTTGCTATCATCTTATTGTTTTGGGGGATTCTGAGTTGATTGTGAATAAGGTTAGAAGAATTAAACTATAGTCCCTCAAACAAGCTATTGAAAAGATATACACATGCAGTATGGTGTTTGATTTCAATTTATTTTATCTTTTAACATCGCACACATTAGGAGAGACATGAATTCAATGGTTGATAGACATGTTCTTTTGCAACAAGTCCTACAAGGAAATTGCTACCTCAAAGGCCCAATTGTACATTCATGTCTTATATCGTCCACATTTTCCAAATAATGTATAATCATGCCAAGTTTTTCCCAATGACGAAAGTATTTGTGCTTTCTTACAGAATGATCCTATTAAAAGAAAGGAAATTATATCTTTGGAAGAAAATAAATTTCCTAAAGGACTAATTTATGTATAGAGCTCATTCTCATCAAGTGATGTTGGAAACAAGAAATACAAAGAAGAGGACTCAAAAAGAAAAATTGGTGATATTATTTCTCTTAATATTGGGACTCATGATAACCCAAAGACTTTCAAAATTGGAGCCCAATGTTCAAAAGAAGAAAAACATAAATTCATGGAGTTATTTTGTAAATTCAAAGATGTTTTGCTTTGTCATATGAGGATAGTCGTGGTTTTGATCCTAATTTTATTCAACATGCTATTCATATTAAGGAAGAAGTGAAACCAGTTAGGAAAAGACAAATACCTATCAACCCTACCTTGGAAGCTACCATTAGAAAGGAAGTTGAGAAATTGATTAATGCTCACATTATTTTTCTATAAAATATTATGAGTGGGTGTCTAATTTTGTCTTAGTGTGGAAGCAAAATGGTGATATCAAATTATGTGTCGATTCCTATGCTTTGAATAAGGAAAGTGTAAAAGACAATTTTCCTATTCCAAATATGTAATTAATTTTGCAGCAAGTGGCAGGGTCACAAATGATGTCCCTTCTTGATGGTTTTTCAAGTTATAATCAAATCAAAGTCAAGAGGGAAGTTAAATACAAAACCACATTTACTACTCGTTGAGGCACCTTTGCATATGAAAGAATTCCTTTGGGTATAATAAATGTAGGTACTACTTTTTAGAGGGATATGCAAATAGCCTTTGACGATCTTATCGGTAAAATTATTCAAGTTTATCTCAATGATTTAACTCCAGAAACCGACAAGATCATTTTGATCTTCTTAGAAAAAATTTCCTACGTTGCAGAAAGTTTGGAATGTCCTTGAACCCTACAAAATCAATCTATGGTGTCACACAAGGAAAAATTATTGGCCATGTTGTTTCCGATTCAAGAATTAATATTGATCCCGAGGGGGTTACCGCAATCCAAAATCTTCAAGCTCCTTCTTAAAAAAAAATATTCAATATTTCATGGGTAAAATCAATTTTGTTAGAATATTTTTCCTTGATTTTGCAAGAATGGTTAAACCAATTCATAACATGCTTAAGAAAGATTGTGCATTCTCATGGAATGATGATACTGAAAAATATTTTGTAGAAGTCAAGAAAGCCATCAGTACTGCATCGATTTTGGCAAAACCGGATTTTGAAAAGGTTTTCATTATCTATACTAATGCTTCTAAAGAAGAGATATATATTATCCTTCTTCAAAAGGATGATAAAAACAATGACCAAACCATAGCTTACATGAGCCAAAGTTTATCAAATGATTAATTTAAATATACTTTGATTGAAAAACATTTATATGTTCTTGTAAAAGCTATTGAAAAATTTCGCCATTATATCCTAGGGAAGCACACACAGGCAAAATTCCTTTACCTACTGTTAAGTTTTTTCTTTCTCAAACTCATCTTTCAGGAAAAATTTCACATTGGCTTTCTAAAATCCAAGAACGAGACTTCACGATAACAACTTTTTGCATAATCAAGGGACGAGATCTAGCCTTATACCTGAATCAACATCTTGAACCAGATGTTTCTTCTGAAAATGATGAGGATGCTTTGTCAACATTGTTTCTTGTTGAACATGAAAATTTTGATTTAGTAGAACATCCTTGGTACAAAGACATCATTTATTATTTTTAATTTTAAAAATGTCCTAATAATCTTGAAAATCATCAATGTAGGAGGGTTTGTCTTGAAGCCTCCAAATATCTAATATTGGGTACTTCTCTTTTCTGCAGAACTATTGATGGATTGTTGTTACATTGTGTAGATAATATAGCAGCCCAAAAAATCTTGAAGCAAATTCATGGATCAACAGATTTAGGTATTCATATTGGTGGTCATTTTGTTGCAAAATCCATTACATTGAAAATTTTGAGAACCAGTTATTACTAGCCTTCAATCTTCAGAGGTTCCTACAAATTTTACATAGGCTTGTGATGAATGTCAAAAGTTTGCAAGCTAAGAAAAGTTCTTTGTTGTGCATTTACAACCAGTTCTTCTAGATTTCCCTTTTTCTAATTGGGGATTAGATTTCATTGGTCCTATTAATCCTTCATCTTCTACTGGGCATATTTTTATCCTAACAACAACAGACTATTTCACTAAGTGGATTGAATTTGTACCACTCAAGCATGCACAAGATGAACAAGTAATCACATTCTTGGAATCTAATATATTATCTCATTTTGGTCTTCCGATATAAATCATTTATGATAATGGGCTAGCTTTCTTGTCTGCAAAGTTTAGTCAATTTCTTAATAAATTTGGGGTGAATCATTTTACTACATCCACTTGCTATCTGCAAGGAAATGGGAAAGATGAGTCCACAAATAAAAATATGGTTAAGACTCTAAAGAACATTATAAATGATAAACACCATCAATGGTGCACATTACTCACTTATGCACTTTGGCCAAACCAAACCACCGCAAAAACTAGTACTAGTTGTACCCATTTCCAATTGTTATATGATCAAGAATCGATTATGCATGTGGAACTTGAGTTAACCTTCCTTAGATTAGCATTGCAGGCTAAAGAGTAAAATTCTACAAACATCCCTCGAAGGATAAATGCCTTGTTGGCTCTTGAATAACAAAGGAGCCATGCTCTCGGAAATATCAAGAAGGGACAACAATCTTTCAAAAAGTATTTTGAAAAGAAAGAAAAATTACATACTTTTGCAGCTGATGAAAAAGTGTTACTTTGGGATTATGCTCATGCTGACAAAGGTAGGCATACAAAGTTTCAGAAGCTTTGGTTGGATCCTTATATAATCACCTTTGTTGTTGGTAATAATTCTTATTTATTGAAAGACATAGATGGGCAATTATTTTCTTATATGACTAATGGTTCGCATTTGAAACACTATGTCGAACCTGGCTGATTTTTATTGTCTACCAGTGTTTCTTGGATATCATTTTTATTTTCAGCTTGTAAAATTTTAATTCTTTTATTTCTCTATTATATTTAAAGTTTATTTATCTTCTTTGATTTTGAGTTCTGAGTCAAAATTGTATCAATCGAAGTCATTGGTCTAATCGTTTATTTGCAAAATTTTAGTTAAATTGTTCTAAACAAACAATAGAGTCAAATGAATGGTTTTCGGTCCACAACACTACTTATGTAGTTTTTTGTTGTACCTTCAAAATGTCTTGTTTAAACTTAGTGGCTACAATTGTTTCCATATTCTCCTTTCCCATGCTTCCCTCCATGAGTGAATCATTTCAAGAGTATATCAGAAATTTTTTACAAAATCTTTTGAGAAGAAAAGACAACAGCAAACTTGATTTCAGTTTCAAAAAAAAAACCAAAAATTCCTGAGTTCTAGACTACTATAAGCATATTTCCCTATGGAGTCACCAGATGTTGACTCAAAATATCGTCACCTATTAAAAACGCTCACAAATAATTATGAAGCCTATTATAATTACTACTATATAGCTGGTGGGTCTCAAAAGATTAAAGGCGGAACATTGGTCCTTCGATATTTTCCACAGCATGATATACTTCACTTTGTCCTCTTCAATTCACTCGTTCATGGTGATATTGCTATGCATATGATTGATATTGAAAATATTTCTTGCAATTGGGTATGAAAGTAATAAAGGATCCATGTCTTCCAGCACCATGACAACATTTATAAAAGATATCCAAGAGAAATTTATCCAAGTCAAAGCATGTGGTTTAAATTTCGAGTTCAAAATACATGGCATACAAGTTAATCATTAAAATCACATATATATCATTATGAAACTTATATCATTTTTAATGGTTTGTATATTTTGAAGAAAGGGTTTTGGATCAATATATTTATATATGGTTTTTATACGTGGTTTAACTACCATTGGGTTCGATATATGGATATCTCATAAACCATAACTTGTGTTAAGTCTCGGCCATATTATGATGGAGGTTATCACAAGTTGTTTTAAAATTTTGGTTATTATATCATATTAGAGGTAATACTTTGCATAGAAAACAACCAATATATGACTTATGCTCAGATTGAGGTATACAATATGCAACTGACTTTGGTTTGTGGTTGGCATTCGACAACAAGCTCAGATATGATACAAAGATGTCTTGGTTTATACATTTTACATGTGGTATATGGTTCACGATATAGTTTTTTTCTACGTTACAAGTTGTTGACTGCAAATCCAATGTTATTTGGTTTGATATGGTGTAAAGACTCACACACTATGAGGGTTGTGGATTGTTGACTTGGAAAGCATGGTGATGGTTTATTGGGTTGGCGGCGTGGAATAACTGGCCATGCATTGAAGGTTCTAGGATGTGGGAATTTACTCCACAATCTCACGCACTATCACTCCCTTTCTACCTTGGTTTTGGGTCATTTGCTTCGTTGGTTGTGGAAAAAAGAGCTTTCAGCTCTGTTGGCTGAGATTTTCGCTCCTGGTGGTCTCAATAACTGATTCAACCCTCACCTTTTCTTTTAAAGCACTATTGTACACGGTATGAGCCAATTGCTTGTTTTATATATTCTCTAATGAATTTTTCTTTATGAATGGCTATATTTGGCTCTATTTAGCATGATTGTGTGCAAAAATGTCTCATTTCTCCCTTTTTTGTCATTTCATGAAAGAAAAAGAAAAAAAGTGTTTTGTTTACATAAAGTTGGTATTAGCTCTATTTTCATCTTCCATACTTGCACTTTCCATATCAATTTGCAATAAAGAAAAGGATTTCAGGCAGCTTCTAGTTTGCATGCAAGCAAGACTCGAAATCGAGTTCTCTTTATCTTTTTAGTTTCTCTAGTCATTCTGAAAACTACCCATTCCTTTTATGAGATTACAGTCATGGGTTTTTATGTTGTCCAACTCATGTTCGAGTCCCTCTATGAAAGCTAGCAATTGTTTTTGGTTCAAACCCAAATAGAAAGTTTTACACCTGGAGGTGTCCATGGTTTCGATTTCGGGTTTGTATAATGGTTTTTGTTGTTGAAAGACGACCACGGAATCAAACCCATTTAGTATAAATTTCTTGTACACTTATGAGTTCCACCTGAATTGTTGTTCTAATTTAAAATTATGTGGTTCAAGTGTTTTTCGACATGAGTTACGGATAAGTTGAAGCTTGAATTTGGTGATTGGTTTGGTTTCATATATTTTTCATATAATGAGTTCTCCAATGTTTTTCCTCCCTCCTGGACTTATTTTTTTTAAAAGAAGTGACAAGTTTGAACCCTAATCTGGTAATAAGCCTCACAAGATCGAATGTGGGTCACTGGAATCATATACAGTCATGCCATCTTCACTAAAAATTAGGGCTTTTGGAATTTTAAATTTTGGTCATGGGTTAAAAGTTTCTCATGCATAAAGAAAGATTAGGCTTTACAGTTAATTCAAATATGGTCGAGCTAAGTCTAAGTATTACAGTTTCAAAAGCATAGGTTGCAAATGTGTCTCTACAATTTTAGTTATAGGCTCGAACTTGGGTCTTTTAGATTCAAACTTATGATGACATTTCCAATTGAACTACAACTCTTCCTCACATTTGCCTCAGTTTAGTGTGACTTTGGTTAAAATATTTTGAGTACAACTGATATTTGGTCAAATGATACATGCATAAAATTTTGGTATATTTGGTTTATCAGTTGTTGTTTGAAAACATGGAATGGTTGGTAATTTCTCATACATAGTTGTGATGATAAGATTGGTGCATGCCTCTTATATTTGGTCTGACAATAATAATAAACCTGTCTCTCATGGTTTATGCTATTTTGGTTTATGGTTGTGGTGTAACGACATTATCTATTGGAAATTATTAAGATCATATGTTAATAAAGGTCATTGCATAGCCAATAAGGAATGATTTTATGATGGTTTAAATTTTTATAATGATTGAGTTTTAAAGTTGTTATGTGAACCTCACACTTCTCCTTCATGTATTTCATTTTACATAAATTATTTCCTTTTATTCCCACTCAAATAAAATCCATTTTCTATGTTTTTCTCCCTTATCCACATAACTAAGGAAAGATATCATTCAATTTGACAGATGAGAATGATTTGAACAATATGGTATGGATAGGATGTAATAATTATTTACTGGCAGTTTTCAAATGGTTGATTTTGATTTGGTTGAGTCAGAGGTAGTAAATACAGTCTTTGGTTGATGACATTTGTAGTGAAAGTCATATGGATTGTTATATAGACTCACTATCCCTCATTAATTTCATTTTACATAAAGTATTCCTTCAAACCCCATTCATATAATTTTTTGTTTCCATAATTACCATGTCTATATAATTAAGATGAAGGGAATTTGAAAGAAATGTATGACCAAGATTATTAATTAGATGTGGAGTTTTATTACAGCACGTATGAATGATTGAAAAAGAATTGGGAATTATTTTGGCTAATTGACATTATGATAAACACTTGTAGACATGTTTTGAAATACAATTTGGACAGCCTTTTGTATGGAAGTAGTAATCAACATGTATGGATTTCAGACTTGGGTGTTGTTGAATGAATTTTTTCAAAGTTGTACTTCTATCTCTATTTCCACTTTTCCCCTTCACTTCCCGTTTGTGTTGCATGGTTGTGTTATGTCAAAGCCAAAGTAATCATGGTGATAAATTATGCTGGATGTTTTGTCTTACTACGACTTATATATGTACTAATTTGACTATGATGGATATAGATGAGCTTATTTAGCAGGGGTAGTAGCAAAGGAAGGAACATAGGAAGAAGAGGCAGATTTCCTAACACATTTTGGCAACCTGGGGGGCATAATAAATTAAGGTTATCTATTCACTTTGATGTTTATTCTTATGAATTTCAGCAACTGATCCAAACTGGGCATTTAAACCTTGGTGGAGAGAATGCCTTACCACAACCCCAAGCACCCCCTAATGTTATCCTATAGCCTCACCTTGGTATTGTTAACGTTCATGAGTCCCTTGTGCAGCCTCATAATGATGGATGGGGTGGTATACCTGCTAATACTTCTTATAGTGCTAATCAATGGCCCATTGATCCTCTTCCTCCTCATGTTCATACAGTTGCCACTAATGCATATTTTCCTTCTCCTCCAGTTCACCCAATATTACCAGTTCACACTTTTGCTACACATGATTCTATGCTTCATCCTCCTCCTCCAATAGATTACAAAACTACACCACATGGATCTCAAATTGACAAAGGCAAGTAGCCAATTACCTCCACTAGCATGGCTAAGTCCTCTTCCTTTGGTCACTCCAAGATAAAATCAACAAGCAGTGGTAAGAGAAGTTTAAATTATTTGCATCCAAAGGTATCCCAACTAGAAGAAAAGATGTATCAATTTGAGGACTTAATCAGGGAAAGGGAATCTCAACATAACTCACCGATGATCGATACTTTTAACCATTAGCAAATAATATGCAAAATATTCTTGAATGGAAAAAAATGTGAATACGTCATCAAGCCATCTAAGTTTCGACTAGATTAGTGAACTTTAATATGTATAGCAGTAGCTCAACAAGGGTGCACATGAGTTTGCGCAAGCAATTGTGAAATGAAGGGAAGCCTGACAACGTTTTGTTGGCTAGAAACTAATGACCAAAATGGTTATCAACACCCACCTTTATAAAATTTGTTATGTATTTAATATTAACTTACTTGGTTGAAAGTTATTTTATCTAATCAGTTCAAGTAATTTGTTTTAAGTCACTTTTTGAAAAAGTTCATGCAAAATGCATTTCATTTAAATTATAAAAGTGAATCACTATAAAGTAACTTTAATATTTTTTTTTTATTATTATTTTTTACATGCAACTTTAATTTATAAAGTAATTTTATTGTAAAAGTGATTCTCACTTATTCTATAAAAGTGGGTCGCTCCATAAGTAACTTATTTGTAAAAGTGAGCTTATAGGTAAAGTTAGCGATAATTTTTTTCTACTCGACATTCTCATTGTCATACAACATGGGCCAACTTTTACTTGCCATGTGGCACTTTGGTTACCATTTATATGTCTTTTTTAAAAAGGGCATAACTTTCACATCCGAAGTTTGTTTTCTATGCCATTTTTTTTAACTTTATATTTTTCAAGATTTTCCATCTAGATGGTCAATTTAAGCTTTGAATCCATATTACTTACATATTTTAATATGGATACTCCAAGTGATCGTCTGCTTACTAGTACTTACTACTTCTCATGGAAATTCCATATGGAGGATGTACTATAAAGTAAGAGATTATACCAAATTACCTTGGAAAAGAAAAATCCCCCATTGATGCCGAAAATAAATCCAAATGGGATAATAAGAATGACAAATCACATGGATTAATTGGAATGCCCATTTATCATGATTTATGGTTTCACCTTTAAGGAATTGATGACCCAAATGAAGCATGGGATAAGTTGTAAAATGTATTTGGTAAACATAATGTGATTCGAGCCCACTGGCTTGAAAATCAATTAATAACTTTAAATCACAATGATTTCCCTTACATTGAATATTATTTATCTAAGTTCAAAACACTTAAAATTTTGCTTCAAGACTATAAAATGGATATGAAGGATTATCAATGTATATATGTTATTCTTGTTAAGCTTAGTAGTGCCTAATTTTTTTTTGTATCTACCTTTTACTCCACCAAAGAAGCTTTAAGGGATTCATACACAAAATCCTCTCTACATTATTTCCTCTATGCTATTATCAATATTTATTTGGCCTCCAAGTATTTCAAATGAAGGAAGGAATTTCTCTTTCCCAATCTAAGTATGCATGTGACCTTCTTTGCCTCTTTCACATAGAATATTGTAATCCAACCCACCTCCCTTCCAATCTGGAGTCAAACTTGTTGTCGATTATAATACACCCGAAGTAGATGCCACTTTGTACCATCAGTTAGTTGGTAGCCTTTTGTATTTGACTCATACCCATCATAATATTTCCTTTGATGTTGGTCTTGTTCCCCGATATACGCAAACACCCCATGAGAGCCATTGGAAAGTAGAAAAAATGACACTTTGGTATATCTAGGGTACAATTTAGTTTGGGATACATTACAGTTTAGGGGGGATTATTTTGTTGGTTGGTTTCACTGATTATGATTGCGCTAGTGACCCTAATGATCGAAAGTCTACTGCAAGTTATGTTTACAATCTTGGTTCCGGGCTTGTCACTTAGGATTGTAAGAAACAATAGGCTCTTGTTCTTTCTTTAGTATAAATAGAGTACTGAGCAGTACTTAATGCAAGTCAAGAATCCTTATGGCTTCGACAAATCCTTTCAGAGTTTGCATTTCAACAACAACATCCAACCACACTTTGGTGTGACAATCAAAGTGCCATCAAGCTCACCTAAGATCTAGTTCAACATCAACACATCAAACACATTGAGTTACAACTACGCTTCATTAGAAATCTCATTCATGATTGCATTCTTGAAGTGGTATTTTCCCCTACATATGATCAAGTTGCAAGCATTTTCACAAAGTCTCTTACAGAAACAAAGTTTTCCAAACTTTGATCTATGTTAGGAATTCAGGAAGATGTCATTAAGGGGGGATAGGCTCTAATGTCTCCTTCCTTCTCCTATTGTGTCACCTTTGTAAATCCTTCAATCCTATTCCAAATTTTTCTTAAGGGGGAATGTTAGGATATTTAGACACTTAGGAGTTAGTCAAGATCAACTTGATCTAATGTGTCTTTAG
>JASDQU010028981.1:4436-15169 GCA_032191745.1 Picea mariana | reverse complement strand
TATATACACTCACCCTTCAAGAAACTTCATCCCGAAGTTATAGTAATTTATAATACAAGGGTAATAATAACATGATTCATACATCCAAATCAAATAAGCAATATCATTAATTTAAAACACTCATAAATACTAGTGTATATGCACAAGGCATGTATGCGTCGCTAGCACACACAAAACTTGTGTGTGTACTAATGGAAATAATTAACATATCTAATGCAATTCTTGTATGTTTCCAATTCAATCAACAATGCAATTAACTTCATAAAGAATAAATGAACCATTTACAATATTAGCACAATCCTTCAATTATAATAATTTAGTAGAAAGAAACATTTACCTGGATAATTGTAATTCAGTTAAGCTTTTTTTTTAAAACAAGAGAAAATCAAGCACTTCTGCTATAAGATTAAAAGCCCACACACTCTCAACTACTTCTAATCATCTTGACTCCCTAACCTACTTCCATCTTCCATCCCTATCCTTCTTCTGTTGGACTATCCTGGAGAGTCAACTATATTGACCTAACTCTAGATAGAACCCGTAAGTGGAAGTGTCAACAACCTTGACCAAGCTTCCCCAGCAGGAAACTCACAGTGATCATCACACGTCTAGGGGAGCGTGATCTAACATCGTCCTCCCATGACTCCAGGTTTTAGAGGATACATGATGAGAAATGCCTCCACCCCTCCTCATAGGACTAGGGTCAACACCCTACCATCGAAAATACAATGGCACTGTGTTGCTGGGAATTTTGTCATCGTATATTCAGTTCCTGGCAGCCACACTACCCAAGGGCATCATAGTTAAGCTATGAATCTGTAATCTAATTGACAATTTCTAGAATCCAAAATTTATTTTTGTTTGTTTTAGCAAAACAATAAATTATAACAGTGATAATAAGTTCTAGCAATTTAATCATTGAAATCACCATTTATTCATTCACAACATAGATTTCATGTATATGTATATAAAAAAATTAATTTAAGTAAAAGAGGAAGTTATAAATTACCTCTTGAAGAAGAAGTTTGTCTTGTTTGTTGATGTCTAATTTGTCTTGTTGTTGTTGTTGTCTTGTGTCTGTTTTGTCTTGTTGTTGTTGCCTTGTCATGTTGTAACTGCCTGAAATTATCTCCTCCCAGCCAGCTAGGAACAGAGCCTCTCCGGCTCCCTAGCTCCAAGAAATTAGATTTCCTGGCCCCCAAGCCCAAAATCACAACAACACTAGCAAACTCGTATGTCCACTAACATTTTCCAACCATTTTCCTCTCTTAGATTTTTCCTTCCATCCCTCTCCAATGATCCCCCAAATGTCCAACTCACCCTTCCTTATCCCTACATCCACTGACTCCCTCCCTCATAAATGTTTTATCTCCCCTTATCCTTTCTCATTAATTCCTTATCTACCCTTAATACAATAAAATAATCATCTCCTTTATTGTTGCATTACTTAATTCAAAAATAAATAAAATGATAAAAACTTATTATTTCATCAATTAATTTACTTAGATAAATTAATGATTTTATTAATTAATTAGATTTTAGTACATTAATGACTTAATTTACCTTAATTGATTATGAACATTAATTAATCTAATTGGGGTGTTACATGGATGGTTGCAATATCTTCTTGTAGCTGTACATAATTATAATAGAAATGGGTGAACAAAATATAAAACATAACACATAATATATGCGGTGTTAAATTCTACCTACAAATTAGCTGTGAATTTTAACCACAAATTCTGTCAAATGTTGAGCCACAAGTAGGGAATTGAGTGCATGTATATAAGAATGAACAAGGGCATTTGTATTTGTAGGCAATGAGGATAAAGAGGATGTGACAGTTATTGGAATATTTGAAGAGATAAATCAAATCATCAAAATGTAAGAACATAGGCATTCATGTTTAAATCTAGGAAGATTGTTGAGAGATTCCAACTAGACTCGATTCCTTCATAGAGGAAAGTTGGTTTCCCCCCTGACAAAAATGAGTGAATTCCCCAAAATACACTAAGACCAACAATATATATTGCATGCATTAAACTAGACACTTGTCACCTTTAGAATTAGCTTTTAGCCACTTGGTGACTCGTTCCCATCCTTCGAGAACTTAGGATAAATAATTATCCATACATTATAATTTTTTAGAAATATTAATAAAATATTCCCTTAGGCTTAATCCCCCTTGGCTTAGTCCTACTTTTCCCTTTTTCGGTGGAGTTTAGCCACCCGTCTCATTTTCGTCTGAGTCTATCTACGCGCAATGATGTTATATCATTAATAACTTGATTGTGATTACATTTTACAAGAAAAGGCGCACTGGCCTATTTGCATCCCGACTCACTAGCCTCATAACCACACAGACTCTCCAGCCTCACATACATACATACATACATACATGCATACATACATACATATATATATAGATATAGATATTGGTCATCCTCGTGCACTTACTCAGTTGCGCGCAACAATATGGAATGTGTGCACCCTTCCCTTGGTGCGCAATCCATACGCAGTTACTCAGGTGTGCACAACACTATGAAATGTGTCCACTCTTTTCTTTGAGAACAAACCTCACGCACTACTCAGGTGCGCGCAAAACCACAACTTGGTGCCAATGACTCGCCAGCCTATATGCACAATTACATTTACAATTGATACCAACGACTCACCAGCCTATATGCACAATTTCAACTAGGGTTCAGACTAGGGACATTACATTCATTATATGATTCCTAGTGGGTGAATTGGTGAAGAATGTCATAGTCTTCTTCACCATTCTTCGCAAATGCAATAATTAGGAAGATTACAATGAAGATGATTATAGACCAAGTATAATAAATTTAGATATAGCCTTCTTCCATAGGGTTGTACTGCACCCCATTATGTGTGGATGGTTGCAATATCTTCTTGTAGCTATGCATAATTATAATAAAATTGGGTGAACAAAATATAAAACATAGCAATAACACATACTATGTGCGGTGTTAAATGCTACCTATAAATTAGTTGTGAATTTTAACCATAAATTATGTCAATCTTTGAGCCACAAGTAGGGAATTGGGTGCATATATATAAGAAGGAACAAGGCATTTGTATTTGTAGGTAATGAGGATAAGAGGATGTGATAGTTATTGGAATTTGAAGGGATAAATCAAATCATCAAAATGTAAGCACATAGGCATTCATGTTTAAATATAGGAAGATTGTTGAGAGATTACAAGTAATTCCATAGAAACCCTTTAGATGTATTTTCAAATATTACTCTTCCATGGGAACCATATTAAACCACAGGATCTCACAACTGACACACATTCATTGTAAATGTGATAATTATATATTGAGTATCACAATGAAAATGACATTGTGAGGATTCACCTATGAAGGATAACATGTCCACTTATAATTTGGCATTGAAAGATTTTTTCTAGCTTGAAGTTGTGACATTAGTGTGTGAGGATGTATGGACAATAAGCCACATCACCAGTGACATACATTCCTTGAACACATGAGGATGTGACATCACAACTACAAGATGTGAGACCACGACTTCATGATGTGACATGGCAAAAGCTATTGCACATCCATTTCTTTGAATGGAGGTTTGCTCAGGAGTAAACTGATTCCCATCAAAAAAATAAAATTTATTCAACAATACCTTCACCTTTGATGCACATAAGAGAGCTCACACTTCTAGGAGGTATCTTAGTATGATAGGGTGATCACACTCAGATTCACAAAGTTGGTAAAAGATGAATGACACTCTAATAATGCTATCGTACTCATAGGAACTTCAATCTTCAATTTTGATAGAGCAATAGCATATTTCACATTGTCGAATGAACCATGAGCTATAACCTATCTTCACATTGGTTGCAATAATGATTTTATTTACATAGGAAAGTGGGGACTTTGGTTACACTCACAGAGGTTAACATGGCACACCCACATGTCCCTTCACATTAGCAAAAGAAGTAAAACACTCACTAAGGATGGGAAGACACTACTAACATATCCTCTAGCAAAAAGGCAAACAATCATACAACCTTAACATATGGACTAGTGACCATTTGCCTTGAAGATCGACTTGAACTAGAACATGTTAGGACCATGGCACGATATCCATGTCACTCACAAGAAACATAGTGAGCAATGGGTTACCATATGGATTCAATATACCGATGGTAGAATTATATTCACGGGGAATCTAGTGAATAATAATCGAGATAGGATATAAGCCTCATGATTAGATTTATGATTATGAACTAAGATTTGCTACCAATAATCTTAATAGGTAGTTGATTAAATTTTATTATTATAAAAATAATTTCAAGATGCATGCCATGGCCATATCTAAATTTTATTCAACTTATTCTACAAACAATCATAAACCTAGATCAAACATTTGTATAAAATAATGTTTTGAATAAACTAATTGAGATATATGTCAATATGCCACCGACTAAGTGGGGGATTTTTTTTTTTAATTTATTTTTGGAAAATAATGTTTTGAATAAAAAAATGTGATATATGAGAATATGACAAAGGCTAATTGAGGATATTTGTTTACTTATTTATTTATTAATTGCTTCAAAAACTTTTCTAAAAGGGGATTACATACAAAGAATTTGAATTAGATGAAGTTTATACCAAATATACATTGAAATAAGAAGAAAAAAATAATTACATCATAATTATATGAAACTTTATTCTTTATTTTAAAGAAATATTTGATGTTTCACAATAAAGAGTAAAGAGGATTTGTTGTGACCTAATTTTGACTAAGTGTTGGTAGTAAAGAGGATTTGTTGTGGTTTGATTTTTGACCAAGTGTTGGTATTAAAGAGGATTTGTTGTGGCCTGATTTTGACTAAGTGTTGGTAGTAAACATGATTTGTTGTGGCATGATTTTGACTAAGTGTTGGTACAAAGAAAAGTTTAGCAAACATGAATTTGCAAAAGCCAAGAGACAACAAAAAGATTGAGTACATGGTTTTATAGAAGTTGCCTTAGTACGCATAAGCTAAGGAGTCATCTGATACATCCTCTACACTTAGTAACAAGATGATGTCGGTCCAACCAATCCATACCAATGAGGCAATCATACGAACTCAAAGGTATGATATTCAAATCAACTTTTGTGCGCAATCCATTCATTTCCATTGGACATGCCTTAACCATCTCAGTAATTTTCCTTTTCGCCTGTGTAGCTAACTACACCAACCAAGATTTTCCAAGCTTGCTTCTTGGCAATTAGACTCTTTCTACCATCTTAAGATCTAGATAACTATGACTAGTTCTCGAATAAATTAAAATAACAATGTGTTGGTCATTAATCTTATCTTCCACTTCAATCATGTGCGACTGAAACTCAACTTGCTTGTTATCCAAGGCTGCGTAAATTCTAGGTACATTTATGCCCATGTCTTCAACTGTCGCAACTTGTTGTACACTGTGCGTAGTCCTCACTTTTTCATCTCTTTGAGGACAATCTCTGTACATATGATCTCCACCACAACCCCAACATTGAATAGGTTGTTGCCTTGGTCTCTGCCCCATTGTCTCATTCATTCTGGGCTCCTTAGGAGTTGGTTTTCCTTGTGCAGTATTTCTGAAAAACGATGGCTTAGTCCCTTTCTTCCTCTGACACACCTTGATTTTCATCTTCCCAAGCCTTTTGGAAAGTCGATCTTCCCTTTTGCTGATCATAAAGGAATTTAGCGCACCTTATAGTTTCCTCCAATGTATTGGGATCATCATATTGTATCTTGTCGTTGATAAATGAGGGCATCCCACTCAGGTACCTCTGAATTTTAACCTACTCGTCCTTGATGAATGCGACATATTTCGATAGTTCTGAGAATCTTTTTTCATACTCCGAAGCTTGAGTTCAAAGAACTCCTTCATTTTCTTGTCATAGTATCTCTTGGTTAAGTATTTCTTCTGAAATAACCTCTTAAACTCCCTCCAAGTAACCTTCTTCTAATCAATGTGTTGCACTTGCACGAACTCATCTCACCACATTGATGCTTTTTCTTTAAGTTGATAGATGGAAATTATTCCTTCTGCCTACATAGAGTAATTATGCAGCTGGAAGTACTTCCTCATACCCAACAACCATGTCTTTGCATCTTCATCCTTATTATGCTCGCCGTCAAAGGTAGGCGACTTGATCTTATTCATTTCTCCCCGTAGCTCGCCCACCCGAGTCCTTTTCTTATGCTTTTTGATAGGAGATGGACTTGAGCTATTGCGTGCTTTCCTAAATGAATTCTTTGGTGAGTGGTGATGTTTCCTATCAACACTTCTTGTTTCTCTTCATTCAACATTAGACTTGTAACTCTTTGACTTGCTTGACTCATTCTTCTTATCCATTTTATTTTCTATTATAACCAAGCTTTACATCAACTTGATATTGAAGCCATATTTTTGCTCTTTGGATTTCTTAAGCCTTTTATTATCAACTTTATAGCTTTGGACATCTTTTTGCAGTCCATTTATGGTTTCTACCAAGTTTATGCGCTCCTCCTTGGATTTTGTACCGTCAACACCCAAACCGACATACAAATCCCTGAATTCGTCATCATGGTTGTAAGTTCTTTGCGCATTGTCCATGCGTTTTGACTTTCTGCGCTGATTTTTTCTGGATTCTAATCGTTGTTAATTCTGCAAAATGTGCAGGCAATAAGATTTGTTATAATAATTCATGTGACAACTTCATGAAAACTCTGCACCATTTTGTTAGAATCCTTTCTTCTGATTCCTTGGATGATTTTAACATCCCAAATTCTAGTGCGCACACTCGCACATCAATACTTTGCGCGCATCACAACTCTGCACCGCGCACTAGTATTTTTCTATGCACAATAAACTCTACACTATGCAACACTAATACTTAGCGCGCATGACAATTTCATGTTGATCTCTGGCCCATACAAGTCCAGTGTTGAACCAATAGCTCTACAACTTCTTGTTGATCTCTAGCCCATACAAGTCCAGTGTTGAACCAAAAGCTTTGATACCAAAATGTAATGTCCCCAGCCTCCCAAGCTGGGCTATGCCACACAATCTCCCAACTTTTGTCACTCTGATACCAAACTGTAACTAACCCAGTCCCCCAGCTAGGTCCCACTACTACAACCCTTTCAATAACACACTAATACCAATCTGTAACGTCCTTAGCTTACTACTAAGTAACGCTACTCCCAAAATCTAGTGCGCAGGTTCTACACTATAACATGGGTCTACGCAAAAATACTTAAAGTAACGTGCACGACCCCAAGCTGGGTCACACCACACATAATCTCCTCTTCTGACACAACTTATAATCAATGGAAGTACTCAATACAATTGTGCGCATAAGCGTGCTGAACACATCAATAATTATTGTGTGCGTAATCCACTCTGAACATGTGATCATTACTATACACACAATCATTTTGGCGTCATACGTAAATTATGACTTCCATGTGCACACGGGTTGCTTCCCTATACACACAATGAATCCATCCTGTTGCATAATCGAAGTATTTCCTTGTGCGCACGACCATTCCAGCGTCACCCCAGAGACTCATATTATTATTACAAAGTTAACTAAACAAAAATAACTATTAACAACTATCATACTCAACATGTACGACTACAAATACTGAATATTAACACCACACTTACATGTATAACCAACATTATACAGAGCAATAACAATTACTTATATGCAACATCATATAAGAAATAAACCATAGAAGACATAAGTTAATAGCACACAATAAATTGGATAAACACATAAAGAACACTTATCTTTTATGAAAAGTCACCAACTACATGCAGAGCTCAGACGTTCCTCCCAACCATTGACTCTGATGCTTATAAGCTTTCAGGAACAGGTCGCCCCTGAGCTGGGGCTTAAACTCCACCAAGGAAAAAGGTTTCCTAATGTTAAGCTAAGGTCTGATAATAGCGGAATTGCTCAATCTAAGGTATCCATTGTTGCAACTAGTCTACATTCCATCATTCCCCACATGCTTGTCCCACACTAGGAAGTGTGCCCCTTCTCTACTCAACAGTCCTCGGATACCCCACTTCCCTTCCAAGGCTTCAACAATAGGCCATACAGGAAGTCTTAGAGCACTGCAACTAATGCTCAACGTACCAGGAACAATTTCTAGCAAAACTCTCACCTGGAGAGAATGCTCACGGGCCTGACAACCCRCCTCTTCGACAACAAATCTCTCATCGGGAGAGAATGCTCACGGGCCTAACAACCCGCCTCTTCGACAACAAATCTCTCATCGGGAGAGAATGCTCATGGGCCTGACAACCCCCCTCTTCGACAACAAATCTCTCATTGGGAGAGAATACGGGCATGACAAACCACCTCTTTGACAAAAAATCTCTCACCTGGAGAGAATGCTCATGGGCCTGACAACCCACCTCTTCGAAAACAAATCTCTCACTTAGAGAGAATGCTCACGAGCTTGACAACCCGAATCTTCGACAATAAATCTCTCACCTGGAGAGAATTCTCACGGGCTTGACACCCGCCTCTTGGACACAACCTGTGTTTTTCCCAAGCACAAGGTTTACAATGACAATCAATTACAACAAGACTCGATTCCTTCACAGAGGAAAGTTGGTCTTCCCCCTAACAAAAATGAGTGAATTCCCCAAAATACACTAAGGCCAACAATATATATTGCATGCATTAAGTTTGACACTTGTCTCCTTAAGAATGAGCTTTTAGCCACTTGGTGACTCGTTCCCATCCTTCGAGAACTTAGGATAAATAATTATCCATACATTATACTTTTTCAAAAATATTAATAAAATGTTCCCTTGGGCTTAATCCCCCTTATCTTAGTCCTACTTTTCCATTTTTCAGTGGAGTCTAGCCCCCTGTCTCATTTTCATCTGAGTCTGTCTACGCACAACGATGTGATATCATTAATAACTTGAGTGTGATTACATTTTACAAGAAAAGGTGCACTGGCCTATTTGCATCCCGCCTCTCCAACCTCATAACCACACAGACTCTCGAGCCTCACATACATACATACATACATACATACATGCATACATACATACATACATACATACATTTATATATCTCGGTCATCCTCGTGCACTTACTCAGTTGTGCGCAACACTATGGAATGTACGCACCCTTCCCTTGGTGCACAATCCATACACACTTACTCAGGTGCACACAACACTATGGAATGTGCAAACTCTTTTCTTTGACAACAAAACTCACACACTACCCAAGTTCGCGCAAAACCACAACTTGGTGCCAACGATTCACCAGCCTATATGTACAATTACATTTACAATTGATACCAACGACTCACCAACCTATATGCACAATTACAACTGGGGTTAGGACTAGGGACATTACATTCATTCTAGGATTCCTAGTGGGTGAATTGGTGAAGAATGAAAGTCCTCTTCACCATTCTTTGCCAAGGCAACAATTAGGAAGATTACAATGAAGATGATTATAGACCAAGTATAATAAATCTAGCCACAACCTTCTTCCATAGGGTTGTACTGCACCCCATTATGTGTGGATGGTTGCAATATCTTCTTGTAGTTGTGCATAATTATAATAAAAATGGGCGAACAAAATATAAAACATAGCAATAACACATACTATGTGCGGTGTTAAATGCTACCTACAAATTAGTTGTGAATTTTAACCACAAATTATGTCAAATGTTGAGCCACAAGTAGGGAATTGGCTACATATATATAAGAAGGAACAAGGCATTTGTATTTGTAGGCAATGAGGATAAAGAGGATGTGATAGTTATTGGAATATTTGAAGAGATAAATTAAATCATCAAAATGTAATCACATAGGCATTCATGTTTAAATCTCAGAAGATTGTTGAGAGATTTCAAGTAATTCCATAGAAACCCTTTAGATGTATTTTCAAATGTTACTCTTCCATGGGGACCATATTAAACCACACGATCTCACAATTGACTTACATTCATTGTAAATGTGATAATTTTATATTGAGTATCACAATGAAAATAACATTGCGAGGATTCACCTATGAAGGATAACATGTCCACTTATAATTTGGCATTGAAAGATTTTTTCTAGCATGAAGTTGGATAACATGTCCACTTATAATTTGGCATTGAAATATTTTTTCTAGCTTGAAGTTGTGACATTAGTGTGTGAGGATGTATGGACAATAAGACACATCACCAGTGACATTCATTCCTTGAACACATGAGGATGTAACATCACAACTACAAGATGTGAGACCACGACTTCATGATGTGACATTGCAAAAGCTATTGCACATCCATTTCTTTGAATAGAGATTTGCTCAAGAGTAAACTAATTCCCATCAAAAAAATAAAATTTATTCAACAATACCTTTACCTTTGATGCACATAAGAGAGATCACACTTCTAGGAGGTATCTTAGTATGATAGGGTGATCACACTCAGATTCACAAAGTTGGTAAAAGATGAATGACACTCTAATAATGCTATCGTACTCATAGGAACTTCAATCTTCAATTTTGACAGAGAAATAACATATTTCACTTTGTCGGATGAACCATGAGCCATAACCTATCTTCACATTGGTTGCAATGATGATTTTATTTACATAGGAAAGTGGGGACTTTGGTCGCACTCACAAAGGTTAACATGGCACACCCACATGTCCCTTCGCATTAGCAAAAGCAATAAAACACTCACTAAGGATGGGGAGAC
>JASDQU010028980.1:0-20490 GCA_032191745.1 Picea mariana | reverse complement strand
CCGTATTTGATTGGCCATTCCCTATGCGATCGAAGGGAAGAGCTTCACGTAGCACAGCTGACCCACCTCTGCAAAATCCACCATCTCCGCCTGAATCGACTGAGCTTGCCGTTTGATAATCGGATAAACTCACCGGAAAAGTGCCTTCCTCTCCGTAGTCTTCCCTAAGATTGGAATTTGACATTCATGCGTCATTTTAACCATTATAAATTTTAATTAAAGGGAACGAAAACGTTCCCTTTAATTAGAGGGGGTATTCATTTCAAATTCCAACCAGGACCAGCACGATCTTCATGACTTAACTAATAGGAACGGGTGATTAGTACACTCAGACGATTACTTGAAGCATCAACCGGTGAGGGTCAGATCGTTTACAACGCTATTATGTTTGCCCTGTCAGCTTCGGCCTGCTTTCTCGTCGATCGGTCTTAAATTACTCATAAATTTAGTACTTTTTTTGCATGGAATAATTCTTCTAAATACTTAAATTAATCAGTTTCGCCCACATGGCTGTATTGATTTTGAGTACTTTTCATTCTTACAAGTTCAAAATACCTCATATAAGGGTTTTAAATTTTCAAAGATCTTCAAGCCCGGAGCAGAATTTTGGGATCGCCCCATTTTTTAATAATTTGTAATATGAGTGTACTTTAAAACAGATCTTGCACCAGTTAAGGTTTATTTTCATTAATTTCGTTGAGTACCTTGGAATTTCGAGAGAAAGACTTCGTTTCTAGTCATCTTTGCTTGACTAAATCTAAATGTTATGATCCTCACTGTGAAGTGTATACTTGATTCCATTTAAGAGTCATTTAACGAAGGCACTTGTAAAATTTTGGTAGCTCATCGATGGTTGGTAACAAATGTAAAAATCTATGGCTGAAATAGGGCTTGGCTCTGTGGGAGCCATTATCAAGATGTAGGCTCAATCTCCATGTACAAACGCTTAGGTTAGAGTTCAACCTTTCTTCGGGATGATCTAAATAATGTTAAAGCTTTGTACTTTTCTCACCCGGATGGGGTGCCACATGGACAGAGAGGACACTTGCAACCAGACAGCCTAGGGAGTGTGCCACATGGACAGAGAAGACACTTGCAACCAGACAGCCTAGGGAGTTATTAACCCCGGTCGCCAGCTCAAGGACATTAAATCCCCAATGGCTCACACCATGAGAGGAGTAATGGTAGTGTGCTACTTGTCAACTCAGCTTCAATGAAGGACGTGGTTGTCAACTTAGGCTTTAATGACGTCAAGAGGTCTAAACAGGCTCTCGCCCTAGTGTTTTATTCCATTCCTCTTCCACCCTGTGCTTCGGTGCTTAGGCTATCCCAATTTCCAGAATAACCTCTCTCTTTAACACTTTTTTGTGCACCAAGGACCTCCTCCCCAACTTCGACACCCTCCATTTGCCTTCCACTCTCAGTGACCTCAAGCACTCTCTCACCATCTCCGTCTCATCCCACTCCCCTCAACACCTTCCATCAACCTCCATTCTTGCAACCTTGCACCTCCATTCTCCCCCAACATGCTTCGGGAGAGAGGAAAATCCAAGAGGAGTGCCCGTTTTTACAACACCCTCTCGCGTCGCAATAGGCTCACGCCTTCTCAACAGGGTCTCATTTCTCATTTTGCGAGCCCTTGACACACTTACCAGAGGACGCAGGAGGCTCCTCAGTTGGCTCCTCTCCAGTTCCACAGCATCAGCTCGGTTAAAGGGAAAGCATCCTCCTCTAGTGCTCACTTCCATTTTTTCATCCCTCCTCTGCTCCATGGCATGAACCTGGTAAAAGAGGAGGTTCCACCTTTGGCCACGTGCCCTTCTATGGCCACCAATCTCCTTCCCTCCCCCCCTCGCCTAATTGTCAATCTAGGTGACCCCTACTACCGCAACAAAATCTTCATGGTGGAGTAGGAAATCCCCCCAAGCTGGCAACTCACAACTGGTGAACAATGCAATGCCAGCCAACGAAACCACCATAGAGGTAGCTAGTAAGGAAGAGGAGGAGGAGAAACCTCTACATTTCTCCAATCATCTCGTGGAGGAGCACCTTCAACTCCTATTCAAAATTAGGTAGAAGCACGATGACCAGATGCATTCCAAGAGCATCCTTTGTCAAAGGATGGACATCTTTTTCGATGCCTTAATGGATGCTCTTGTGTGTGCCAGATGCCCTACATGCGGACAATAGTTCACCCCAACTTGCACAATTCATGGACAACCCAGCTCAACTATGAAATGAAGTTTCTAGGTTCTAGTTTTTTGCCTATTCTAGTTGCAGGATTGATGATCTAGCTCACCACAACAACAGGATAGATGATCATGCATTTTTTTCTTATTATTTTTATGTAGTTATGATTATAACATATTTGCTTACAGCTGGTCCTAGCGATAGGTTGCAGAACATGGTTCAAAAATTTTTGTTCACACAGAAAGACTACAATTTTTTGTGTAAACCTGTTTGCTACACCAATACTAACACTCAGGACAATATGTCAATCTCTGAACATCACGATCCCTTTCCCACTTGTGATGAAATAGGTGACTCATAAATATTATCATACAACATAAATATGCCATTAATATAATTAATATAAGGTTTCACTTTTTATTAAAAAAAAAATTGTAGTTTTCTTCAATTAATGCAAAGTCATTGCTTTATCATTATTCTTTCCATTGTGTTCAAATGAATGTAAAAACATTTGTAGTTTTCTTCAATGAATGCAAAGTCATTGCTTTATGCTTATATTTTTTTCATTTTGTTCAAATGAAGGTAAATTCATTCTCTATAATTAAAAGTTGTTTTTTATTTGCTTATTAAAATTTTTTTTACTTGCTTATTAAAATTTTAAAATATATAATTAATAAAGAAAAGTTATGGATAATTATATTAGTGATATAAATTTTATTTAAAATTATTTATGTATAAATAATTTAGAGAATATAATTGATTAAAGAAAAGGTGATGATATTTATATTAATAATATAGTTGTTAATTAAAATTATTTATGCACAACCGATTTAGACATACTTATATAAAATAAACAAAAAGATATTTAATACCTATACTAATATTTATAAGTAGCAAGATTGTTAAATATTGAATGATAAATGAATATAGGTATTAATATTTATAGGTAGCAAGATTGTTAAATATTGAATGATAGATGAATATGAATATATTGGATTTGTGTTTTGAAATTCAACACATGGTTAGCTATCCCATAATGTTAGATTGATAAGAAAAAAAATGTATAGTGGTCATTGAAAGGCTCTTCACAACACTAAAGGAACCGTACCTTTTGCAATTTTTAATGTATGATTGACAAAATTATATATTATTATTATTTTTATGTTAAAAAAAAATTCTATGCACTTATTGAAATTTCAACACATGGTTTATTACTCAATAATGTTCAATTTCATGGCCCTTGACACTAGTTGCAATATTGAGTATATTATTAATGAATGAATGCACACAAAATACATTTTTTCTTCAATTATTGTATATGCTTACCTACCTCATGATTTCCAACAATTACAATCATTATATGTTATATACGATCATTTGAAATGACCTTCACCAATCATTAAATGTTATATACTATCATTTGAAATGACCTTCACCTTACTTGTAAGGATTAACAACTTCCCCTATTTTTATTCTCTCTACGTTATTGAAGGATGAATATGCATAAATTAGATTGTATCATTGAATTTAAATACCTAGATAGATATCCATTGGGTTCTAGTTCTAGCACAAATAAGAGAAATTATAATTTGTTTAATGACCATTTTAAGTCCCTTCACCTTCCCTACAACATATAACAACTTAATTGTTAATGTTAAGATTAACATCTTCACATTAAAAACATAACTTTTATGGTAGAAATTTATCCAAGGTTAAGTGTAGACTTAAACCGAGTCATCCATATCTCTATCAAACATTTCCAAAGGACTAGGATACCTACCACTTTCCTAGGTAGGTGAAAACAATTAGCATCTCGTTTATTGTTCATTGTAGCTCCTTCACCTAGAACACCAACCATATTGCCATATATGTATTGTGTCTATATTATGAACAGATGAATACAAATAGCTTGTATCTAGTTGTTGGATTTCAACAAATGATTAGCTACCCATGTGATATCCAATTCTAATAACAAGTAGTTCAATTCTAATATGTGTAGTGTAAATTTCAAGTCATTCACCTTACCTACAATACTTAACAACCTCCCCTTCTTTTATTGTTTACATAGTACCAATAGATGAATCCTCATAGATTGGCTTCATTCTATGTATTTCAAGGCATGGTTAGATAATTGATGATGTCTAGTTATAGAAGGAATTATGTGAGATAAGTTATTTATTGATGACTTCAATGCATTTCACCTTACTTAATTTTCTTAATAGTTTCCCTAATTTTGTTCCGTCTATGTTTCAAATGAATAAATTTACAAATGTTAGATTCAATCCTAGTATTTGAACACATGATAAACTATGCAATGATGTCAAGTTATGTCAATAATTACAACAATTAAAAGTTGTATAGTGGCTATTAGAAGGCCTTTCATCTTATTTGAAACATAGAACAACCCTACCTATTTTTATTATGTCTATGTTACAAATGGAAGAATATGGAAAAAATTAATCATGTACTTGAATATTAGTACATGGTTTGATACCTAATAATGTTTGGCTATAACATGAATTAGACGATTCATAAGTTTTATAATCACCATTGCAAATACTTTCACCTTACCTTAACACTTAAAAAATTACCATATTTTTGTTTGGTCTATGATACAAATGAATGAATATGCACATATTGGATTGGGTTCTTAAATTTCAATGGATGGCTAATTCCCCCAATCGAGTTTTCCGGTTACTCTAGGAGTTTTTTCACCTAGCAATGATAGTTTTAAGCATCCTATTTCTTTAGAAATGATTTATAGACATATGGATGGTTCAATTTGAGTGTATTCTTGACCTTGAATAGAGTTCTACAATAGAGCACTTGACCAATAATTTATTGTTGTAATTGGCATGAGAACTAACCCATTAGTTTTGGACAACAAAATAGTCATTTGCTTTATCACGAAAGGTTCCTACCTAGGAGGAGAAGAGCTAGGTGCTTCGAAGAGATAACTTATCCTTATAATCATACGACCATGCAACATACAACTTGGAGGTTGGATGCCTGAGTAGAAAAATCATGGACTAAGTGTCATACTTTATGGGGTTTAGTTATTCCCCGATACATATGTTGAGGAGAAAAATTGGAGCATAGGAATTTCCTTAGCACATTTTTTGAGGAGCGTTGGTCAAAACATGAGATGTGGCACATGGTTAGAAGGGGAGTACCTTGCATGAGGACACTTGGATCTAATGAAGAACCATGTAAAGTGGGGCATTGAGATAACTGCTCATTATACAGTGTACCATCCTAGAGGATTAACATTGAACCTGAGGAGGATCATGCTTGGAAGGTGTACCACCTTTGGGTTGCATAAAATACTAACCAGACGATAGTCATTCTTTTAATTTAGAGTGTTTTGTGTGGGGTTTCCTTGTTGACATAAATCTATGTTTAATTGAGTGGAATTGTTCCATATTTCATGTTTCTCTCCCTCATCCATAAATAGGGAAGACTGGAATTGTTATTAATCACTATTTATATACTCATTGTTGTACCTTTGTGATTTTTTTGGAAAACTCCTAGTGCTTATGACACAAATATAGAGGAGAGATAAAGATTGATGATAACACTTGGTATTTGTTAGAGAGATTACTCTTTCAAAATGTAGGAGGATGATAGATATTATGACATGAAATAAATTCATATAGGAGAGAATAGTTCTTGAGGAGCTTTCCTTATTGATTTGATAATGAAAAAGGTTTGTGTATACTAATTTGCAAGTGGAAAATGTACATGTCTTAAGAAATTTGATCAAGTTTGCAAGAACGTAAAATTAATGAGTTTTTACTTATAATGAATAGCATAAATAATGATAAACAACCATTAAAAGTAAGCACATAAGACAAAAAAATGATAAAGGAGTTCACCCCTCTCTTGGGATACATCTCCTGGTCCAACTTCCAATGGATCATTTTCATTATATGATCAAAGTGATAAAATCATGATTTACAATGCTCCTAATTCAAAATACATGGCTTCAAAGGCTCCAAAATTTCCAAAAACCCCTGGCTAGGCTCTTCCTGCACCTAGTTTGGCCAACAACTGAGAAAAATACACCTCCTCGAAGTTATTTCCCAATAACTTGTTGTACCTGATCACCAAAACAAACCTCTATGTGACTGAACCCAACTCTATGTGGTTTCCCATGCCTAAACCTGACACATGCACCATTGTGAAATATAGGTGAAATTGTTGCAGTGTTAGGATGTTAGCACCTTTCCTAGCGGAGTTTGTAGTCATGTCACCCCATGTGGTTGAGCGCCGACCTAAAAATTCACACCTGTTGACGTGACCATTGGAACCCCATGCTATATTTCATATGGCATGGTGTAGAGTCCTGTGACCGAGGGCTGGGGATAAGCCTCGATACTTTTCTCGCCAAAATGAACCCATATGAAAATTCAAAACAATATTTTTCCACTATAGTGTTAAGAACCACCCATAGGCAGCTTGGTAGACCGACCTCTGCTAGGACTCTTCCCACAGCCAGAGGTTGCGGGTTCAACCCTAGCGGAGCCCATACCAAATTTTACACTACAACAAGGGGATGCCACGTGGTGACCCCTAGCTGGTCCACGTGGCACCCTTTCATTCGCCTCGAAACATGCCATGTGTCAGACCATGATCGGTCCATCACACCACTTTCCATCTTAGCTGCCAAATCACCTACCATGTCAGCCTATATGATCATATGGTCAGCTGCCACGTGGCTTATATGAACTGTACGGACTCTATAGTTATCATTTTTTTACTATTTGGGAAAATAGACATAACTTGTTATGTCTCACATACGAACTTTGTTTAAACCTGTTCACACTGCATTGGGATCTTGAGGACGATATATACCCATTAAATCCATTTTGAAGCAATTTCAAGCACTTTTATTTTTGAGCATTTTTGATCCCCTGGATCACTCCTCCCCATTGGGAAGCTTTTAGACCTCCAAAATACTACGTTCATTCAATATGAAGATGAGGGTACAATTCCCTCAAATTTCCAACCTCAATAAAATTTTCTTTGCTTGCATTTATGCCTTTGATACCAACACGAAGGTACTCCACATTCCCTCGTTTTGAAGTTCTTATCCTTATGTCAAGGATTGTACCCTCATGCAATTTTGAAAGATATTCTGGTGAGAAATAATCTATGGAAGGAATATGAACATGCTCTCCTTGATCATCAATCAAAGGAGGCTCATATAATCTCAAATTCTCAACATTAACAAACTCAATTAATTTCCATATAAGGAAGAAAATCCAAATGGAAGGCATTGTTACCAATCTTTTCAAGAATCTTAAAAGGTCCATATCTAATTGGTTTCATCTTTTTACCTTCTCCGTTAAGCCTCTCTTTGCTAATGTAAATCCATAATTCATCTCCAAATTGGAAACTGTTATCAACACAATGCTTGTCATGTCTTGTCTTTTACTTGTCTTGGCTCTTTAGCAACTCTTATTGTACCATTTGATGCACCAACTAAATTTGTTCAATGAACTTCTTTCTCTATCAATGTCATAATGACCATCAATAGAAATATCCTTCCCAAAGATGAAATATAAAGGAAATTTTGGAAAATAACCAAAACATGCCTCAAATGGAGATGTTTGAGTCAATGAATGCTTAGCCTGGTCATAAGCATGTTGAATGTAGTGTAGGTGCTCATCCCAAAGATTAGGATATTTTCCGCAATAACCACGAATAGTATGTACTACTATGTTATTCACCACTTATGTTTGACAATCAGTGTTTGGATGAAATGTTGTGCTCTTTTTCATGTTGTTTCCATGAGTTCCCATAAGATTGACCAAAAGATACAAATAAATCGAGAATCTCGATCGGAAATAATGGATTTGGGTAACCCAAAATGTACCCAAACATGTTGAAAGAGCATTTGTGTCATTTTTTCAAGTGTAACCTAATTATTACAAGGCATCAAAATGCACATTTTGCTGAAACGAGAAACCACAACATAAAGATAATTGTGATTCTTTTTAGACATAGGTAAACCTCCTACAAAGTCCATGGAAATGCATTCCCAAGGACGAGAAGGAACTGGAAGTGGAGTATACAATCCTAACTTTATGTTTCTAGGCTTACTTGTAGCACATAAATAACATCCTCTTACATATCTTGACACACATTCATTCATTTTATGCCAATAACAATACCTTTGCAAATTAGCCACTGTCTTGCCTACACCAAAGTTGCCAGCAATAAGAGAATAATGTTCTTCTCTTATGATGTTGACTCTTTCTCCCTATGGAATACACATATTTCCAAGATGATACAAAATTTTATCATGCATATGGTAATCCAATTCCTCAACTTGGTTATAATGACAAAAAGTTTCATAAACCTCTTTAGAATCGACATCTAAAGCCTATTGCTCAACATAGCTCTCATACATGGTAGAATTATACTTAAGAATAACCGAAGCACCAACAATATGCATATAAAGCATATCATCAACTTTGTTATAAATGTCTTTCTTATAGCAGATAACCAAGTGGAACTGTTGTATGAAACCCATCAATCTGAAGTGCCTTGCTTGTTGTAGCTTTGTTTGTGATTGCAAGTATTGCAATGGTTGATGATCTGTGTGAATAATATATTCTTTTCCCAACAAATAATTTTCCCATTTTTTCACACTTTGCACCAATGCATACAAATCCTTGTCATATATAGGATAATTAATAACAAAACCATTAAAATTTTTAGAATGAAAACATATGGGATTACCATGTTGCAACAAGACTGCTCTGATTGCATAGTTAATTGCATCTGTTATTATCTCAAGTGGATGTCTCAAATCAGGAAGGGAAAGAACTAGAGTTGAACTAATCTTCTCCTTCAATGCATCAAAATATTTTTGTTTTTTTCCTCCTCATTGGAAAACTTGCTTGATGCTTGTCACTGCATGTAATGGAGCTGCAATTGAGTAGAAGCTAGGAATAAACTTTTTCCAATACTAGGTTGTTCTGAAAAATCTTCTTACTTATGATACATTATTGGGCTCGGGCCAATCCAAAATGAATTTGACCTTGGAAGGATCTATTCTTAGTTCTCCTCCTCCAACAATATGCCCCAAGTAAACAAGTGAGGTCTTTCCAAACTCACATTTAGACATCTTTAAAAACAATTTTTCTTTCTTCAAGACATCTAAAACTTGCTTCAGAGGCCTAACATTCTCTTCATGAGATTTTCTAAATATCAAAATGTCATACAAATAGAAATTTACTCAAACATCAAGAAAAGGCCTTAAAATACCATTCATAACTCTCATGAACGTTGCAAGAGCACTACAAAGCCCAAATGGCATAACCATCCATTCAAACAAACCTTGATTTTTTTTTAAAGTTGTCTTTCATGTGTATCCTTCAACAATCCTAATATGATGATATCCACTTCTCAAATCCAACTTAGTAAAATACTTATCATCTTTCAATTGATCAATCAAATAATCAATTCTAGTAAGAGGATACTAATTATTTACTATAATCTTGTTCAAGGATTTGAAATCTACACACATGCGCCATGTACCATGTTTCTTTGGTACTAAAACAATTGGTGACCGACATGGTGATGTGCTTGGCATGATAACCCCTTTTTCAAGCAACTCTTGGATTTTTTTTCTTTTAATTTCAACATTCTCCATGACTAACATCCTGTACATACCAATGTTTGGAAGAGGACAATCTTCCTGCAATTGAATATCATGTTGGATACCTCTTTGAGGAGGAAATCATTTTGGTTCATGAAACATCTCATCATATTGGTTAAAAACCTCATATAAATCATATTTTAACTTTGCATCACAACCTTGGAAATCTTCTTTTTCAACATTGTCTTTGGGTTTGATCATCAAGAGTACAAAGTTCTTACTAGCATTGACTTGTCTCTTAATTTTTTCAGCATTTACAAGTGACAAATATTACTTCTATGTATGTGGTCTAAAAATGTACTCAACTCCATTTTTAAACAACTCATATTTATTCTCATAATGATGAAAGATGGCTCTCCTATCATATAAATACAGGCTTCCCAACACAATACCTCAAATATCCAATGGAATAACATCAAGCTCTACCTCTAATCTATAATGTTTGCAGTGATTGAAAATCTAAGTTTACATCTTCTTGTCACATGCAATTTGGCATTGTCACATATCCATCCTAGAGGATATGGTTTAGGATCAGGAGTAGTTTCCAAATGAAATTTCTTGAGTGTGTCTTAAGAAATGAGGTTTACTTGAGATCCAGTATCAAATAGAGTATCTATATTTGTATGGTTTAAAATTACCCTTATGTGGAAAATCCCTATTCTTTCTTTTTCATGTTGAGTTTCATTGAGGATACTACTTGAAAACTAGTATTGGAAATATATTCCTTACCTTGAACACCCATGGCTGTGATTTTTGTTTCATATCCTGAATTAGATCCTAAATCATGTTGTGTAGTTGCAAAAGTCTTTGGTTTATTTTTTTTGTTGAACTTTTTGGGTCTCACTTCAAGATGAATTTTCCAATAGTGATCTTCATCATGTCCATCTTTTGAACAATGTTTACATGAGAGTTTTTATCCCTCTTTCTTGATTGAAGCATTCGTCTTTCCATTTCCTTTGAATTTCCTCTTTCCTTTGTCTCCATTAAAAAATAGCTTATTTTTTCCCTCTTGAGGAGCATTCTTCCCTATTGTTCCCAAATGTGTTTCCTGTACACAAAATTCATCTATATTTGTAGGGTTAAACATGATAATTTTGTGTCTCAAATAGCTATGAAATCCTCCAATGTATTTGAGTAAAGTTTCTTGAGAAGATAAATCTATACCCAAAATCAAATCTCTTCTTCTAAATTATTGAGTGTAGCTTTGCACGCTTTGCCCCTTATCTTACCTAAAAATTTTCCAATCCATGATAGCTCTCTTCATGTATGATAATGGATAAAATTTCCTTTTAATTGCAACAATAAAATCATTCCAAGAGGATAAGCGTTTACCATGCTTCTTCACGTCCTCTTGAGTTTTGGCTTCCCACCAAATGAGTGATGCACTTTCCAGTCTAAGAGAAGCAAGTTGAATATTAGTTTCATCATCTTGGATTCTTTGTATCCTAGAATTCACTTCAATTTGAAGAATCCAATTATCAAATTTCTCAGCATTTACCTCTCCATTGTACATAGGAAATTCAAACTTAATATCAAACTTAAGCAAGGGAGTTTGTGGAGGAATTTTACCATGTTCTTTTGGAGAATTTAGAGGTGGTTGTGAAATGATAGAAAAAGTGAAAGATGGAGGTGAAGGAGGTGCAGTATCACCATTCCCTCCATTTCCTTTTGGAGTTTTATCACCACTATCTTCATTACCTCTTGGAGGATAGGAACTTTCACCTTGCAACCTTGCATTTCTTTCTTCAAATAAAACGTTTACCATTTTTGTCATATCATAAAAGGATTTTCTGGAAGTTTCCTCTTCTGAAGTAGGAGTTTCATGACTCTCCTCATGAGCCAAACTTTGTTAATTCCTCCTTGAATCTCGAGGTCAATGTATGGCTCTACAATTTGACATTCTCCTCTTGTGAGATTCATCCTTGTAAGAATCAGAAAGCAAAACACTTCAAAAACTTTTCTTTGATACCAACTTGATATGAAAATGAAAAAGGTTTGTGTATACTAATTTGCAAGTGGAAAATGTATGTGTCTTAGGCAATTGGATCACGTTTGCAAGAACATAAAATTAATGAGTTTTTACTTAAAATGAACAGCATAACAAGTCATAGACAACCATCAAAAGTAAGAACATAACACAACAAAATGATAAAGGATTTCACTCCTCTCTTGGCCTACATCTCCTGGTCCATCTTCCAATGGATCATTTTCATTATATGCTCAAACTATTAAAGTCAGTGTTTTATAATGCTCAAAATGAAAAATAGATGGCTTAAATGGCTCCAAAATGTCCAAAAACCTCTAGACGGGCTCTTCGTGCCCTTGGTTTGGCCAAAAATTGAGAAAAATACACCTCCTCGATTTTTTTCCCAATAACTTGTTGTACCTGCTTGCAAAAATGAACCTCTCTATGAATGAATATGGATTTGTGTGTTTTCTCGTGCCTAAACCTAACACATGCATCGTTCTAAAATTTGGGTGAAATTGTCACACCGTTAGGACGTTAGCACATTTCCTGATGGAGTTTGTGGTCGCGTCACCCCATGTGGTCGAGCGCTGACCTAAAAATACACACCTAGTGATGTGAACATTGGAACCCCATGATAAAGGTCATACGGCATGGTGTAGAGTCGCGCAGCCGAGGGATGGGGCTAATCCCAACTGTTTTCTTTCCGAAATGAACCCATATGTAAATTCAAAACCATATTTTTCCACTATATTGTTAAGAACCACCTGTAGGTGGGCTGGTAGCCCAACCTCTGACCATGCCCATAGGTTGCGAGATTGACATGGGCGGAGCCCATACCAAATTTTAAACTACAGCAAGGGGGTGCCACGTGGAAGCCCCTAACTGGGCCACGTGGCACCCTTTCATTCACCACAAAACATTCCATGTGTAAGACCAGGATTTTTCCACCACACCACTTGCCAACTTAGGTTTCAAATCACCTACCACATCACCTGTCCACGACATCCTGTATGGTTGTACGGTCAACTTCCACGTGACCTGTATGGACTATACAATCAACATTTTTTTGTTTGCTTGGGAAAAAAGACAGAATGCGATATATCTCTCATACAAAATATGTTTGAGCCTATTCAAGTTTTTTTGGGATCGTGAGGACGAGGTCTACACAATGAATCCATTTTAGAGAAATTTTGAGAACTTTTATTTTTGAGCATTTTTTGATCCCGTCGATCACTTATTTCCTTGAGTTATTCATCCTTTGTCATGTGTTTTAGATGGTTTGGCTCTTACTATTAAGAAAGAGGAGGTAGCAATAGGGTTCTAACCCTGAAGAAGAAATTTATTTCTTTAGGTGATATTGTACTCTTATTCTTGTGTGATTCATGGATACTAGATAAATACCATGTATTGTTAGATGATAAGCCTTACTTGATGAGTGGAGGAATCATGACATTAGTGTGATACCATGCTTGGACAAATAATTGTGATAAATTCAAGTTCTTTGTATGTGCTCTAAAAATGTACTCAACTCCATTTTTAAACAAATCATATTTGTTCTCATAACTATGAAAGATGGCTCTCCTATCATATAAATACGAGCTTCCCAACACAATACCACAAATATCCAATGGAATAACATCAAGCTCTACCTCTCATCTATAATGTTTGCAGTCATGGAAAATCTAAGTTTACATATTCTTGTCACATGCAATTTGGGATTGTCACATGTCCATCTTAGATGATATGGTTTAGGATCAAGAATAGTTTCTAAATGAAATTTCTTGAGTGTGTCTTCAGAAATGAGGTTTCTTGAGATCCAGTATCGAATAGAGTATCTATATTGGTATGCTTTGAAATTACCCTGATGTGGAAAATCTCTATTATTTCTTTTTCATGTTGAGTTTCATTGAGGATACTACTTGAAAACTAGTAGTGGAAATAGATTCCTTACCTTGAAAACCCATGGATATGATTTTTGTTTCATATCCCGAATCAGATCCTAAATCATGTTGTGTAGTTGCAACAGTCTTTGGTTTAGTTTTGTTGTTGAACTTTTTGGGTCTCACTTCAAGATGAAGTTTCCAACATTGATCTTAATCATGGCCATCTTTTGAACATTGTTTACATGAGAGTTTCTATCCCTCTTTCTTGATTGAAGCATTCTTCTTTCCACTTCCTTTGAATTTCCTCTTTCCTTTGTCTCCATTAAAAAATAGCTTGTTGTTTCCCTCTTGAGGAGAATTCTTCCCTATTGTTCCCAAATGTGTTTCCTGTACACAAACTTCATCTATATTTATAAGGTTAAACATGATAAATTTGTGTCTCAAATAGATATGAAATCGTCCAATGTATTTGAGTAAAGTTTCTTGAGAAGATAAATATATACCCAAAATCAAATCTCTTCTTCTAAATTATTGAGTGTAGCTTTGCACACTTTGCCCCTTATCTTGCCTAAAATTTTTCGAATACATGATAGCTTTCTTCGTGTATGCTAATGGATAAAATTTCCTTTTAATTGCAACAATAAAATCATTCCAAGAGGATAAAAGTTTACCATGCTTCTTCATGTCCTCTTGAGTTTTGTCTTCCCACCAAATGAGTGATGCACTTTCGAATATAATAGAAGAAAGTTGAATGTTAGTTTCATCATCTTGGATTCTTTGTATCCTACAATACACTTCAATTTGATGAATCCAATTATCAAATTTATCAGCATTTACCTCTCCATAGTACATAGGCAATTCAAACTTAAGTAAAGGAGTTTGTGTAGGAATTTTACAATGCTTTTTTGGAGAATTTTGAGGTGGTTGTTAAATGGTAGAAGAAGTGAAAGATGGAGGTGAAGGAGGTGGAGTACCACCATTCCCTCCATTTCCTTTTGGAGTTTTATCACCACTATATTCATTACCTCTTGGAGGATAGGATCTTTCACCTTGCAACCTTGAATTTCTTTCTTCAAATAAAAATTTCACCATTTTTGTCATATCATAAAAGGATTTTCTGTATGTTTCCTCTTTTGAAGTAGGAGTTTCATGACTCTCCTCATGAGCCATACTTTGTCAATTCCTCCTTGAATCTTGAATTGAATGTATGGTTCTACTTCTTAAAAGTTGAAAACATAGATCTACAATTTGACCTTCTCCTCTTGTGAGATTCAACCTTGTAGGCATCAGAAAAAAAAAACACTTCAAAAAACATTACTCTAATACCAACTTGATCTAAAAATGAAAAAGGTTTGTGGATACTAATTTGCAAGTGGAAATTGTATGTGTCTTAGGACATTGGATCAAGTTTGCAAGAACATAAAATTAATGAGTTTTTACTTAAAATGAACAACACAAACAGTCATAGATAACCATCAAAAGGAGTACATAACACAACAAAATTATGAAGGGGTTCAACCTTCTCTTGGCTTACATCCCGTGGTCCAGATTCTAATGGATTATTTTCATTATATGATCAATGTGTTAAAATTAGTGTTTTAAAATGCTCAAAATGAAAAATAGATGGCTTCAATGGCTCCAGAATGTCCAAAAACCCCTAGCTGGGCTCTTCCTGCACCTGGTTTGGCAAAAAATTAAGAAAAATGCACCTCCTTGAATTTTTTTCCAAATAACTTGTTGTACCTACTTGCAAAAATGCACCTCTATGTGAATGAACCTAGATTTATGTGTTTTCCCATGCCTAAACCTGGAACACACATCATTCTAAAATTTGGGTGAAATTGTCACACCGTTACGACGCTAGCACCTTTCTTGACGAAGGTTGTCATTGTGTCGCCCCATGTGACCGAGTGTTGACCTAAAAATCCACACCCATCAACATGACCATTGGAACCCCATGCTAAATTTCATATGGCATGGTGTAGAGTCCCATGACTAAGGGTTGGGGTTAAGCCCCGACCCTTTTCTCACCAAAATGAACCCATATGGAAATTCAAAATAATATTTTTCCACTATAGTGTTAAAAATGACCCATAAGTGGGTTGGTAGCCTGACCTCTACCCATGCCCAGAGGTTGTGGATTTGACCCAGGCAGATCCCATACCAAATTTTACACTACAAGAAGGGGGTGCCATGTGGCAGCCCCTGGCTGGGCCACATGAGACCCTTTAATTCGCGTCAAAAAATTCCATGTGTAAGACCAGGATTTGTCCACCACACCACTTGCCAACTTAGGTGCCAAATCACCTGCAACATCACCTGTCCACATAAACCTGTATGGTTGTACAGTCAACTTCCACGTGGCATGTACGAAATGTACAATCAACATTTTTTGTTTGTTTGGGAAAATAGACAAAACATGATATCTCTCTCATACAAACTCTGTTTTATCCTATTCAAGTTGCATGGCGATCGCAAGGATGATGTCTATGCAATGAATCCATTTTCAAGAAATTTTGAGCACTTTGCTTTTTGAGCATTTTTTGATCCCCTCGATCAACTATTTCCTTCAGTTACTCATCCATTTTCATGTGGTGTAGATGGTGTGGCTCTTACTATGAAGAAAGAGAAGGTAGCAATAGGGTTCGAACCCTGAAGAAGAAATTTATTTCTTTGCGTGATATTGTACTCTTATTCTTGTGTGATTCATGGATACTAGGGAAATACCATGTATTGTTAGATGATAAGCCTTACTTGATGACTGGAGGAATCATGACATTAGTTTGATACCATTCTTGGATGAATAATTGTGTACTTTACTTCTGGTATTCCATGGAGGTATTATTGCATCTCTTGATGAAATTTTTGAAGACGTAGGGTTTGAAGACTCAAAGCTTATCATAGACATAAATAATTTGAAACTGGTGCTAAAAATATCTTGTAATCCTTGAAATTGTGTGATCCAAATTTCCTAGGGTTTGTAAAAACTAATGAAGATATTAGTGAAAGTGTGGAGACCTTCATCATGGTAAATTTTTTTTCTTACAGAATTGTGTGAGGAAAGTTTCATGAAAGATCAAGGAATGACTTATTATTATGGATCCTTTCATGTGGTAAGAAATATTGGTGGGATGCCTTGCTAGGCTTTTGTTTTTCTCATTATGTTTTTCTATTGATGGTGGATTCCATATCTAAGGTTTGGAGAGAATTGTAGCATCATATCTTGTGATAAGCTTAACATACTATCTTCTACCACCTTTTGGATACTGTAAGGACCCCTTCTCTGCGACTACAGGCGAAGCAGAAGTACAATTATTTTTTGTTTTGTTTTTTTTTTTGTGTGTGTGACAGGCAAGATGGTGACGACAACAACAATTAACCACACAATTGATGATGAACACAAGAACACAGTCCAGGCAACATGCTACTATGACTCTTTGCACTGGAACAAGAGAAACTGGGTGAAACGTACGTAGAAAACAAGGAGAAAATGACTACTCTCCCTACGCAAACATGACCACGCCTATAAGCTAAGGGAAAACATCCCCATCCCAACACAATGTGCTAGATGAACAAAGACTAGAACCTCAAGGCCTGCGATATAAACGTCTTAAAGTGTTCAACCCATGCGCCAAAAGAAACTTGCAACACTCGACAACACTCACACAGAACGCACTGACTCCGGCCAAGTACTCATTCACCGCTATCCCATAGGGAATGAAATGATCCCCTCATCGGGAATCATGTCATTTCCAAGTGATAGATGCGTCAATAACCTTGGCGCAAACAGGATCTATCTGGACCGAGGAATCTAGATAATTTGGCATGCTAGGAGTCGAATACTGATAAGAAAACTACACTCAAACGCCAACAACAGATCTATGAAATGCCCGAGGATGACAACAAGGTATGACACAAGACAATACATGATATCATCAATGACCCAACCATTCATCCAGTCTAAACTAGTCAATAGTTACAATTGTTTTGACATTGATTATCCATCTAAATTTAGCAAGTCTAAATTATAAATTAGTTTTTAACTTACCATTTGATTAACCATAAATAGAAATCCAGTCGGGCATTCTACCTTACACCTCAGTCATTCATTTCAATCTAAATAATATCAACTATGAATCAATTAGGCAAATCTGCATTATAATTAAGTCATTAAATTCAATCTAATTAACATTAAATTTGCATCAATTCGACAAGTCTTCTTTAATCAATATTAAACCAAATTGGTGAGTCTAAATTAAATTAAATTAAGAACTATCCATGAAAGAAGTAAGGTTGTCTAGTCAATAAAGGTTGTCTATTCAGTTGAAGGTTGTCTAAACCAATTAAAGATGGTTATCTATGTTTAAGGTTGTTTAAACATGAAAGGTAGTTATATTCAATTAAAATATTTCCATGACTAAACTGGAGGTCTGGGAAGGCCATCATCTAGCCACTAAAAGGGAGTTGTCATTTATAAATAAGGAAAAATTGTTGTACATACACACCAGATAGGATTTGAATTGTTGTCATTAATAAATAACGCAATCGCTGTGAAAAATGCACCAAAAGGAAACTATATTGCTGTCAACATTAAAAGGAAAATTGTTGTGTAAAAATGCACCAGAATGAAACCACATCGTCGTCCTCATTTAAAAGGAAAATCATTGTGCAAAATGCACCAGAATGGAAACTACATTGCTATCATTTAATATATATATATAAGTAAAATCGTTGTGAAAACATGCCAGAAGGGAATTTACATTGCTATCATTTAATATATGAGAAAAATCACTGTGCAAACATGCCAGAAGGAAATTTATATTTTTCATCATTCATATATCAGAAAAATCATTGTGCAAACATGCCAGAAGGGAATTTACATTGCTATCATTTAATATATATGCAAAATCATTGTGCATACATGCCATAAGGAAGTTTGCATTGCTATCATTTAATATATGAGCAAAATCATTGTGCAAACATGCCAGAAGGAAATTTACATTTGCCATCATTCATATCTAAGAAAAATCTTTGTGTAAACATACCAAAAGGGAATTTACATTGCTATCATTTAATATATAAGCAAAATCATTGTGCAGACATGCCAGAAGGAAATTTACATTTGCCATCATTCATATATAAGAAAAATCACTACATAACAAGGGTAAATCTCAGTCACAACTAGTGGTCAACAACACAGTCTTAAAATGCATGGTTTCACTCTCGATAATGGAAAATCGTCAGAGTAACCAAGGGGAAAAATGCAAAAAAGAAAAAGAAACACAGAGATCCATTGGGAAAGTCATTGAAATGATTGTAAAGATTCTATGAGCCAAAGCGCAGAGGAAAACCATGGTGAAGCCCTTAAGGTGCAGAGAACAAAAACAAGCACAGAGATAAACCAATGAGGACGTAAAGAAATCCATACACAGAGGTTCTTTTTGCTAGAAGGTGCAAGACCAACAATCAGTCAAGGACAAACAACAGAGGTAGATGGCTGACAGGAACATCCTTCACTCATCATCCATGCACAGAAAAGAAGGGTGTTGAGATCCATAGGTCTATTAATGCAGAAGCGATGACCATAGATCAAGCTCCTGGCCAACCACTCAGGTGATGACTGATGAGCTATGGACGAAGGCAAAAATAACCACAATCATCGTAATACAAAACCTTAGGATGGTCAAGTCATGCAGTGATTGAATGCCATGGGAAATCAATCATCATCAACCTAAGGCTGTGGGGAAATTTCAGTCATCAACTAGAACGCTAAGACTATCACATTATTTACTTGATTAATCATACATAACTAAAAGCATAAATCACACTAACAATCTACCACACAGAAATAAAGGAAGCGTACGGTTGCCCAATCCTTTGCTCTGAGTTGATGTCCTTCACGCTTCGTGCAACTCCCGCTTGGCAACCAATGAGACCTCACCAATACCTACTAGCCAATGCTAGGGGTACTCTTCTTCCCCCTTAGCCCCCTGAGCTACAAAGGGGCCACGCACACTAACCAGAGAATCAACTAGCTCCCAGCGCATCTCGCAAGGCCGAGCTACTACTCCTCATCGAGCTAGGTATCCCAACTCCCACAAGCTAAGTTAGTTAAGTATAAATTTTTTCAATGTAACGTTATGCAAACAGAAGAGATCCATCATCCTTCTCCTCCCGCCATTATATAGAGTTTCGAAGTCCCTTACTTTCCCAAAACCCCATTTAATTTAAAGTTTAATAATTTAATCCATAAAAATCCTCCACGTATAAGTGTCACCCATCCCATTCATTTCTCCATAAATTAATTTCATTAATTAATTGATTACCCCTATTTCCCTCACTTAGCTAAAGGCACTCCTAGAATCGCTCCTAGGTGTCCCCATATCCCCTCACAAATTTTAATGAATTTCCCCCTTATTAAACTACTATTGAGTTTAAATTAGAAAGTTATTAAATGCTAATACCTTACTAAGTTAGACTATCTGTTTTTTTTCCCTTGTGTTTCCCCTTTCTTTATATGTTTCCTACTTTATCCTAGTTTCCTAATTATTTTAGATTTCCCTCTTTCCCCTTTTTATTTGATCTCAAAAAGGCATGTGCAGAAACTTAACCTTTTCCCTTTTTCTTTTTTATGAATAAATTTTTAATTAGCATAGTATAGTAAAACATTTATTTCCCCTTTTTAAAATTTTATCCCAAAAGATTTTGATAAATCGATATAATTGTTTATCCCCTTTTGTCACAAGATTAATGAATATTATCATTATTATTTATTTTAT
>JASDQU010028978.1:53425-67980 GCA_032191745.1 Picea mariana | reverse complement strand
GAATGAAGGAGGTGTGGGCCCATAACCTGTTAGAATATAAGTGGATGTGCTCGTTTTACCATTGACAATACCCTTGTCACCCAACCATAGGCCGAAGCCACCCTCCAAGCACCTTAACCTTGACAGAGAATCACTCCGGAATCAAACCCTAGGCTAGATAGCCAAACAAAGGGTAGCGCACCCTTCCCCAAAGATAGTGCATCAACAAGAGCTGATCAGATAGTCCAAACCCTAGCTAAGAGATAGTCTAAGCGTAACTGCTAGCTGTAACAACTGCAACAACAACTCTCCTCCAAACCTGCGCAGAAACTAGGCAACTACAGTGCGCACAAGTGCTTCTCTGCAATTCTGAGACTGCCTGCGAAAATGAGAACTGGCCTCTTGTATTTATACTAATTCTGGCCAACTTCCTGGGCTAATTTCTCATTTTGGGTATCTGTCTATTCAGTATATATTATTATTTCTGGCCGACTTCTTCTCTTGGAGGCTAATAACCTAATATAAATTATCTTCTTGAGCCGACAAGTCTTCTAGGGTTATTAGCCAAATCATTAGGGTTTCTTCTTTCTTCCCGGAGTATTCTATTCTCGTCAGGTTTACAGGTGGATGTAAATACCTCCCGCAACTACCATAATATCAACATGTTCATGATTGAAGCATTCGCATGGATTGTGGTGACTGTGTTGTAATGAATTTTTTATTGTAGTGCAGTTATAGCATTTTCAGTTTCCTGAAACTTCAAATTCAAGAGGATCTTGTTTTCAGAGTTTTTCCTTCTTAGGCTGCTGGAAGACCTGATGTCTAGAAAAAACCTTTACATCTTCTCAATTTCTTCCTCCTAGTCACCCTTACTACAACTTACTGGTTGAAGTTGATCAAGACCTCATTTACTTGTGCATACTGCCCCAATTTTCTGAGTTAAAATGATATTCTCTTCAGTTTTCCCCATTTGACCTCTTTAAATCCATTAACCGTGACATATAACTTGATGGGTACTAGGCTTACCTCTTCCACAATTCAGCGGTGACTTCTAGTGCTAACACAATGGTCAAGGTTGACTCTCGTGGATTTTTCGTCACAGTTAATCCTCTTCCTACAACATGATCACTCTGAACAACCTCCCCCAAAGGACGGTCTAGATCTCCTCTCAAAGCTCTCACTATTTGAGCGGATCAACTGTCACAACTCTCTCTCAAAGTTCCTTTGGTCTCAATATTAGGCCACTCCTAGGGAGACACCTGTCAACCCAAAACATGCTAGAAAGATGCGTGGCACATATCTCATGTCACCGTCATATATTTACTATGCCATGATACCACTACTCATGGCATCACCATTGCTCGACACTTGAACCTCCACGTGTACTCGACGTGATATGCAAGTCCCCACGAATGTACTCAACACGTCTCTCCAGGAGATGACACCTACCCTCTGAGCATTGGTGGAGTGATTTCATCTACGTTAGTATGGCATCATTTTCCTCCTGGATTTGTCCCTAAGGACCACCAATATCTACAATCAGGATTACTTTTAACTGGGTCGAATGGACGATCAAGATTTCTCCTCGAGGTCTTGCCTTTAAACTATTTTACACCCAGTGGATCAAATCACTCAGAATGTCCCACTATGATGGTTGGTCATGATCGCTCTGAATTCTTCCCTGATATATTGACGGCTCTGGTAAATTCGAAGTCTCATCCTAGCCTGACTTTGGAATACTCTGATGGATCATCCACGATTAACAGTTTATATCTTTCAATCTTTCTATTTGATGACCAAGGTTAAGACAAAGTTCTAAGACCAAATTCACCTAAAGGGCCCACGCTTGACCCATCGGCCAATTACCTATTTCCATTCATATTTGTATACCTATCAAACTCTGGACACGTCGACGTTCAAGGTCAGCATGAAACGTCATACTGACATCCCTTCTCTTTCTAATATCAATTAAGTGAGACCACAAAGATCTATGGTAGAGGTTAATCCTGGACATTTCTATATTAACAGTCTAGATATTCCCTTAGAGTCTCCTCCTTCAAACCCACAACTTACCCCGAACAATATCTTGCAATGGATGATCAGGATCCGATATTGTTCTCATTTTGATCGACGATCCAAATATTCCTTCGGGGTCCTCTAACACCCTCATATTCAGTCGTTCTGAAACCATGCCCTCCGATGAAGGGTCAATATTTATTCACAATTCCAGTTCAATGGATGTGATTCGTCTTATCTCAAAACACCTAGTTTCCACAGGATGATAGTCCGAAACTCAAGACTTAGACATTTTATGAGGGTTCTTCCAAGGTTTTTCTTTGGTTAACAATCCAAATTCGGCTTCATAGCTCATGGATTGTTCGAGATCCATCCTTCAGGTTTTTATCAGACCTTCTTGGTCTCCTTCCCTATTTCATTCCATTCAGGGGGAGCCATTTATTTCATATGACTCCATCTCCTTTTTTTTTTCCAGGAAGCCCAATACAACTGGAGTATAGACATGTATACATGAAACTATGCCTATGGTAAAAAAAATCACATTTTATTTCCTTTAATTCGAGCCAAAACAAGAGGCTTAATAATTCACGTGTACAAAGCATGTTCAAACCATATAGTTCCTTACTTTCTTAAATACACAAACATGCAAGATAACAACCAGCCTAGTCATCAAACAAGCATGCACGTCCCTGAAACATTCACAAGAAACTCAACCTTAAATTATAGTTCAATTACATAGGGTACAAAATACTTATCTATTACATTTGATAGCTGACCAACTGACTGTGGGTGTTCTCCTTTCCACCCAACCATAGGCTCACAGGAATTCACTCTTAGCACTCTGTCCACCCCCGTGCCAAGCCATGATATCACTAGGGAAACTTTTTTGTGTTCCCGAGGTCTTCTGCAAATTCTCAGACTCTCTCCATCATAACCTCTATGAGGTTTATCAGATGCTTCCTAGGCATTAAGATCATGACCTTCATCTCTGATAAATCCTCTCTCTGTCACAATCTCTGTGAGTTTTATCATATGCTTCCCCAACATCAAGCTCATGACCCTCTTAGCTCATGTCGGTTTTTCTGGGTTCTCTTTCAAAAGTCAAGAAAGGTATCGGGGAGGTTACTCTCCTCCACCTCTCTGGAAACAACATAAGTCTCCCTTATTCCTCATTGAGCTCAGGACCTCCACGGGGTTTGTCAAATTCCTTCCCAACTAGATTTCCTCCATTCAAGAAATTCCCTTCACATCTACACTGTCCCTTAATGCCCTCTCCTTCCAGCACCAGTTTCTTTCCAGCCAACACCAAGCCCGCGACCCTCTTTTGCTCTAGTATGGGCTTTGGGTCTTTGATGCTCTAGTTAAAAACTCTTCCACGAGTTCTCTGATCTTTCTATTGCACACACTAGTGCATTCCTTTAAGAAATTCTCTTCCTCAGATACTGAATTCCTCCTGTGGTTCTCTCTTGTAACCAAAACAACTTAATCTTCTAGTTCTTCTTCTGAACTGGAGAGCCTCATGCACTATTCTTATTTCTGAATCGTCCTCTAACCCATTCAAAAGTCTCTTCTTCTTTCTCGGGTGCTTTACTCCCCCCCATAGGAAGGTTTTGGACCTGTCCTATTCCTTCTGACAAAAGGAACTTGGATCAATCTAGATCCGCAGGAACACTTCACTCGATCGTACTTTGGGCTGATAGCTTTTTGTCTTCTCAGCCAGGCCCTCCATGCTTTCATTCAATGGGGTAGTTGATTGTTCAATCACCAGTCATTTTCTTATTCACTAATTTTTCATTGGGATCAGGAGGAGGCTTATTATTTCAATAAATAGAATTGGGTCATTTTTACATAATGAACCCTCTCTATAGTTTCCTCACTCTTTCCTCTAGTGATATCATGGCCAGTACTTCAAGGCTTCAATGCCATAGTCATTTGGTGGAAATCTAAACAATAATACATTTACATTGTTCACATGCCATATCATGGTAATCATAAGTAATGATTAATTACAAGCTGGGGGAAATAGGGGTATTACACTTGTATGGAGTTGTGGGGATCTATCCAAAGTTTCTTTTGTCGATGAGTCGGGTTGTAAGACCTTGAGAAGTCTCTCTGGGTGAGATATTGGATGTTGTGGATTGGTTTCCAAACCCATGAGCAAACTCTCCAAGTGAAAGTATTGATGAGAGTTATTTCCAGGTGCATTGATCAGTAGTCGCAGGGCTCAGAGACTTCATTTCTGGCATGTTGTTGGTAACCATGGGAAGGGAAGTGGGTTAGACAAAGGTCTGTCAAGAAGAGAAGGGGCACACTTCCTTGGGTGTGATAGGTGTGTGGGGAATGAGGGAGTGTGGGCTAGTTGTAGCAGTGGGCACTTAGGACTGGGAAATTATGTTGAGTTTCATACCATAGACTACCACTAAAAATCCTTTTTTCCATGGTGGAGTTGAGCCCTAGCTCGGGGGCGACCTATTGTCGAAAGCTTATGAGAAACAATGCCTATGACTGGGAGGAACGTTTGAGTTAAGGTCGCAATTGGTGACTTTCTTAAAAGATAATTGTTCTCTATGTACTTGTCTTGCTTACTACATGCATATTTGACTATGTTTGACATGGGTTAGTTATTGTATGTGTGTTTGTTAGGGACCTAACCTACCTAACCCCTCAAATGGGTATAATAATATATTTCCATGTAATAAATATCAATATTAATAAGGCCTAGAAATAAGGAGGAATAAGTCAAATGTTAGAAGACCTAATAGAAGCTTCTGCTTCTAGAAGGATCTTCCTCTAGATTGTTTTTTGGATAGATAGATTTATATAAATAGGAGTAGAGGGTATGAGAATTTTTGTCTTGAAGAATTATTTTAATAGAGCTCTTCTCTGCTAGAGGTTTCCCCCTTGAAGAGGCAAGTGAACCATGTTTCCTATCAATAAAGGTATAATTCTGGTGATGTGGTTCCATATAAGTTGTTGTTCCGTTATTATCTTTGCAATATTTATGTATTTTGTTGCTATCTCGATGTTATTTTATGCATTATTTCTCTTTTCTACTAATGTAATAAACCTGGTACCTTACAACTGGTATTAGAGCAGTTTCCTCGGCAAAAAATTGTGGGTTAATTGTTTTTCAGGGTAGAGACATATTCCCGTGTCTTAAAGCTACAAAGATATGTCGTTACATGTATAAACCCGCATTCTGGGAGTAATACATGCAGGAAATACAAGTAGTACTCAAGCACACATATGTTTTCCACCCTTATAACCCATGTTGGCACCCCTTCAAGTGGTAGCACATCAGACAACACCTGTATACAGATCGACCTAGATCTCCTGAATCCCTCTATATATAAACCGATTTTCCGCTTGACTGCTATAGTGCCACCGATAACAACACTCATGAAGATTCTCTCTAGTATCTGGGTAGTCGGGTAGTATGGCTAAGGGAATGGTCAATCGTCCTTAGTTGGTTCCATGCAATATTGGGCCAAGTACTACTATTGGACCCCGCGCATATATCAGAGAGATATAGCATAGGGAAAACCCTTGTCTGTAGAAACCCTGAATACCCTACCTCTTGGGATGGAAACAAAAACAAAAAAGACAAGATCTATTGTCACGCAACTGTTCCTTCTGCATTATTGTTGTGAAATTGCTACACATTTATTTATGTTAAGCATTTGGAAATTTCTTCACTGTATTATTATTCAGGCCAGAGTATAACTCCAAAGGAGTAAAAAAAAATGAGTATAGTGGTACCTCTGACACACTTATTTGGGACCTATCCCATTGGATTCCCCTTTTCTCCCTGATCTCAGTCATACCTTTCATTTTTAATCATTTTTTTTCAGTGGACCCGACCCCTTCCCAACTTCCCTATTTTTTCGCCTATTCCATTATATTTCCCTTCTCTCCCTGATTGTCATGGTACCTATCACTTATAAGTCCTTTTCTGTGGTCCCACCCACCCTTTTCCCTTACCCGCACTCCCCCTCTCCAAATGGCCACAACTCGCAACCAAGACCTACAAGCTTCCATTAATCAAGCCTAGGAATCCATCCAACATGTGACATCTGAGATTGGCTCTACCAATTCCCTCCTTGCACAATTTGATACCCAAGTCCAACAACAATTTGACATCATGGATGCCAAATTCATGAACCAATTTAATACTCCAGTCCGTTGTCAACCAGTTATTGAACCACACTCTGGGTCCTTCCTCGTCAGACCAACCAGATGTTGTTGATCCTCTCATTCTATGCATTTTCAATCCAACTCCTTTCATCATAACCCCATATTCCCTGCATTGAGGTCAATAAATTTGATGGCTTCGATCCCACGGGTTGGATCACTCAAATGGAGAATTATTTTTCTCTGCATGGTATTATTGATGAGTTGGCCAAAATTCACTATGTTGTCCTCTATCTAGATCCTAAACAATAGCAATGGTGGAAATGGCATAAAAAATCGCGTCAGGGGTATATTGCATGGACCCAGTTTGTTGCAGAGCTCTATGACCGCTTTGAATTTGATACCCACTATCTCAGTCGTTTGACCAAGTTGAAACAGTCAGGCACAGTGGAAGACGTTCTAACTTCTTTTGAGAATTTGGCCTTTCGAACCAAGTGAATATCAGATGCATTCTTCTGTGAATGTTTTATCAATGGCCTAAAGGATGAAATCAAATCCTAGGTTCTCATGGCCCATCCTCGGACTTGGTTGGAAGCTACTAAATGTGCTAAAGGATCTCAAAAAGTTATTTTTTCCCCGAACAAAAAACCCTCTTTTGTTCCTCTCCCTCGACCCACTAATCCTAACCCCCCTGCCACTCCCCTCAAGGTATAGAAATTAACTAGGGCTGAAATGGATGAATTCCAACTGAAGGGTCTTTTCTATAATTGCGATGAAAAGTATTTTCTGAGGAACAAGTGTAAGGAACAATTTTTTTTTTGTCCATTTACGAAGATGTTCCCGAAGAAGATGTGATAGTTCCCCTTGTTGAAGAGCCCTCCCTTCCTGATGCTACCCAGGAGCCCGTTGACCCACTCATTTCTTTGCATGCCCTCACTAGCTAATTTTCTCCACAAACCCTCAATCTTATTGGCCATATTAATCATAGGAAGGTCATCATCCTTGTTGACAGTGGTAGCACCCACAATTTTATTTATCATTTCATTGCCCAGGAAACCAATCACTATATTCGTGCTTTCAATAATTTTCAAATCATGATAGCCAATGGTGGGTCCATGAAATGTGGTGGGCGTTTTCAAAATGTATGTCTTCAAATTGGACATTACCTTATAAAATCTCATATGTTTGTCATTGAAATGGGTGGTTGTGATATTGTGCTAAGTGTTGAATGGTTACACACTTTGGGTCCCATTCTTATGTTTTTTAAGGAATTAACCATGTAATTCCAAAAGGAGGGAAAAAGGTATCAATTCCAAGGTCTCACAAATGTTTCTCCTGAGATCATCAATTCCCATCGCATGGAAAATATCCTCTAGAAATTCCATTCCATTATTATTGCTCAACTCCATTCTATTCAAGCGGTTGAGACACCCTCTGTGCATCCTGACCTCCAAGATATCCTCTCCAAACATCAAGTTGTTTATTCCACTCCTTAGGGAATTCTACCTTCTCATGGTGTTCATGATCATTCCATCCCCCTTGTTCCTGGAAGTCTTCGTCCCAATGTTCTCCCTTATCGTCATCCCTTTGCCCAAAAGAATGAAATTGAGAAAATAATGCAGGAATTGCTCCAAGCAAGTGTTATCTGCCCCAGTACCAGCCCTTATTCTTCTCCTATGGTCATGGTACTTAAGAAAGAAGGTACTTGGAACATGTGTCTTAACTTTCATGCCTTCAATAAACTCCCCATCAAGGACAAGTTTCCCATTCATGTCATTGTTGATCTCTTGGATGAGCTGAGTGGTGCTCAGTACTTCACTAAACTTTATCTGTGTTCTCTCTACCACCAAATACGTATGCAAGAAGCTAACATCCCCAAGACTTCCTTTCAAACTCATGAGGGTGACTATGATTTCTTGGTCATGCCCTTTGGTTTGTGTAATTCCCCCTCCACCTTCCAAAGCCTTGTGAATCATGTATTTCGTCCTTTTCTCCGTCAATTTGTCATATTTCTCTTTGATGATATTCACATCTATAGTAAAACTTGGAAATCCCATCTTGCCCATGTGGATCAAGTTCTCCATATACTCTCTCAACACCAACTTTTCCTCAAACACTCTAAATGTGCCTTTGGTGCCTCATAATTCGAGTAGTTGGGCCATATTGTTGGCAAGGCTGGTATCTGGGTGGATCCTAAGAAGATTGAAGAAATGCAGGATTGGCCTCACCCCAATGCTATCAAAACCTTACATGGTTTTCTGGGTTTAATAGGCTATTATCGCAAGTTGTTAAGAATTATGGAAAGATTGCGGCGCCTCTCACTGCTCTCGTTAAAAATAATTCTTTCACTTGAACTCCCATAGTTGATCAAGCATTTCAAGCCTTGAAGGTGGCTATGTGTACTATTATCCCCTATCCTAGGGATAACTAAGGAGATTATGTCTCGAGGCCCACAGTTCCTAGACATGGAGTGTCGAGAGCCAAATGACTTGAGCTTGGCCCCGTAGGGCCCATATTTTCTTCAATGCATCCCATATATCAATAGCAGCAACATCCATACCACCAACCTGGTCCTGAAGTAGCAGTAGGTCTTGCTCCATGAGGTAATGAGTCTGGGTATCATGGTATGTGTCACTCTGATTTCCGAAGCCTTTGAATATGTTGCACTGAACTCTCCTTCATTTCATAACATTTTCTTGGAAATTGTGCTCTTTAACTTGTTCATACCTAGGGGGGTGACAAAATTCCCTAGTAAGTTGGTTCCCCTTTAGGATGAGTTTCCATTGGGTGGACTTATGAAAGGTCATCGTCCATTCCTTCCATACTTACCACTTTTCATCATTATTCTCTCATCTTCCCCTACCTTTGTTCGAGCATTGGGTTTTCCACACTAGGAAGTGTTGTACCTTGCCTTGTGGGAAGAAGGGGCTAAAGGCCCAGAGGGTAAATGTAGATGGAAAGAGTTAAAATCCAAAAGAAAACCTTTGAGATTCTTATACCAGGGATTCCCGAGAAAGCAATAAAAGGATTCTCAGTAAGAAAATGGGACTCGTAAGATAAAACAAAGCTCAAGGTCTAGTTGGTGGATGGGAGGTCTCATCATGAGCCGGCCTATTAGGTCCATGGGAATGTAGTGGTATGACACTACCATCTATCTGGTCACCAAAACAGGGTAGTGGCTCTTGGTGGCATACAAAAAATAAAGGGGGTCTCATCACGATCCAACCTTTTCATTTCCGTGAAGTGCTTGTGGATAACGTTGTTACCTTTGGTCATCATGCCAAGACAATGTCCCCCAACTTTTTCCTTGAAAATAAAAAGCAATAAGACTAAGAATAAAAGATATTGAATGGGATAGGAAACAATGACATCCATGATGAGGTGCAACTCTCCCTCTATAGAGGCACCCACAGGCAAGACCTGCATTTCCCTGTTATCACTACACCCTCTGCCCAAACATTTCCCCTACACCATTTCACACACTTACATGACCTAGATTTCCTCTCACCTGGGAAACACCCCAAACTTTAGTAGGATTAGCCCAATAGGACATCCTGAGACCCTCTCCAAACCTGACTTGTTAAACTGAATAACGTCTTTGAGCATTTGTCTAGGTAAAGGGGGGTTTGATGCACATGTTTGGGTGATTTGATTATTGGATGTGATTGACATTACTTTGATACCTGTGACTTATGAACCCATGGAGGGCGTACTTGTTGCTGCTATAGGACTTTTTCCGATGGACAGGTACATATGGGGAGATGATTAGCTCAGACCTCCATGGGGTTGAAAGCCCGCAGATGGATGTTATGACCCCATCCAAGGGCAGAGAGATGTCAGAGACTTGCACCAGGAAGAAAGAAGTAATTTTCACCAGAGAAACTATGGAAGACCCAGACCTAGGGGGATCTTTCTCTTCCACTTGGATGTTGGTCTTGGGAGGCCCATGACGTCACCTTTGTGATCCTAGACGTCATTTGGCATCAGGATTGGCATTATGGAGGCAATTTTGTGTTAATTGTCACGTGTGGCATCATCCAGAGGCTTGGGAGGCCTAACGTTTTGCATATGAGGCCCAATGTTCCACCTAGGAGGCTCAACATCACCCTAGAAGGGCATGACACCACCTCTAAAAATGAGTTTAGGGTTTAATTAAAGACGTTTATGTAAAAACTGGATTTTTGATGTAATTTGGTCATGTCGTCCTTTTGATGACCTAAAATTAATTAAAGGTCATAAGTATTGTATAAATAGAGAGATAAAACTCTCATTTTTTCATCATTCACTCATCACACAAGTGGTGGTCTGAAATTCGGCCCTCTTTAAAGGGTTATTGGCTGAAATTAAGTGGTGCGCAACGTTTGGGGAGGCAAATTTTGGTGTCTTTTGGCAAATTTTCATGTGGAGGATCTTCAACTAGGGTTTATGCTTGATTATTCTTGGTGAAGTAAGTAGAAATCTGAATTTCTTTATTGTGAATGAATTCTTATGGTGAATTTACTTGTTTCATGTCAAAGATTATGAAATTGCTTGCTTGAAACCCTAGGAGAAAGACACATGTTACTATATTTTTCTCTATAATCTTCCACTTGCTAAAATTTCTTGAAAGGGACCTATCTAAAAGTAGATGATAGATCCCTACCACTGTAGCACTCTAGTAACCCTACTTCATTGCCTATTGATTTTTTTATTTCAACTTGTCTAAGGAAAAGAGAAATCGTTAGGGCCTAATTTTTATTACTTTCTAGCAATTATCTCTAGAACTAAAATTTTCACATGTCTTGTTGAAATTTTCCGCAAAAAATGAAAGATTAAAAAGGTACTGAGACTTTGCAATATCGGTCGCAAAATCATTTGAAGTAGTATCAATCGAAGCAGTCCCAGAGAGCAAAATTATGTAGCAGATGCTTTGGTTGTCTCAGCATCTACTTTACAACCCTGCAAGCGTCCCGTCCAGAATTTGTGCAAAATGGAGGTCCTATTTAGACCATCAATCCCTGATAACTTAGAACATTGGCAGGTGTTTGAATATGATAATCAAATCCTTAGATTCATGGGAAAAAGTAGAGAATTCACCAATTCACAAGTAAAATTCCTAGCTAATTCCATGGACATGGATGTAGTAAACTTGCAAAATAACACTCTGCCAAAAGGGTGCGTTCCTTTATAACAACTCTTTGATAGACACAATGTTTACAAAGGAAAAAAACCCAAACAACAAATAGATGAAGTCTTATAATTCAACATTGGCACCGAGATGGATCCAAGAATGGTAAAAATAGGGAAAGGTACCATAGAAAAAGAGAGGAATGAAATACTTGACCTCATAAGAGAGTTTAAGGATATCTTTGCTTGGAATTATGATGACTTAAAGGCTTATAGGGGTGATGTCAGCCAACATGCTATACCTTTGATAGAGGGAGCCAAACCTTTTCGACAAAAGCTAAGACATATTAACCCTAAGTTGGAAAACTGGATACAGAAGGAACTTCAAAATATGTAAGATGTTGGTATCATAGCTCCCATTAGATATTCTTCATGGATGTCCAATTTGGTAGTTGTCTGAAAGAAAAGCGGTGGCATTCGCCTATGCGTAGATTTTTGAAACCTTAACCAACTATATTTGAAAGACAATTACCCACTCCCAAATACGGAACACTTATTACAAAGGGTCACAGGGGCAAGCATGATGTCCATGCTAGATGAATTTTCTGGATACAATCAAGTGTTACTCAAGAGAGAAGATCAACTCAAAACAACATTTACCACACCATGGGGAACATTCATGTACTTAAGAATTATTTTCAGCCTTATGAATGTAGGTTCAACCTTTCAAAGAGAAATGGACTTTTATTTTAGAGATCTCATTCAGAAAATCATAGAAATTTACCAAGATGATCTCACAGTCGTGTCAAAAGAAAGAAAATACCACATCTCACACCTCAAAATTGTCTATGAAAGATGTAGAAAATGTGGTATCTCTTTGAACCCTAAGAAGTCTATTTTTGGGATAGATAATGGAAATATATTGGGACACATAGTCTCAGAGGGAGGAATTTATGTGGACCCGGAGAGGATCCAATATATCAAAGATGTACGCCCCCCTGCTAACAAAAAATCCCTAGAATAATTCTTTGGAAAAATAATTTTTATTCGAAGATTTGTCCCGAAATTTGTCGAAAGAATAAAACCAATGAGTGTGTTACTTAAAAAAGACATGGCATTCAAGTGGGATGACAAGGCCATTCAATATTTTGAATATATAAAAGACACCATTTCCCAAGCCCCAGTTTAGGTTAGTCCTGATTATTCACAAGATTTCATGTTATTCTCTTTTGCTTCTCAAGATACTATCACATGCGTTTTGTTGCAGAAAGATGTTGATGGCCATGGACATCCCATTGTGTTCATGAGTAAATTCCTTAGGGATTCAGAGCTGAATTATTCAATTATTGAAAATCAAGATTACGCCTTGGTGAAATCCCTTAAGAATTTTAGAAACTATGTGGGATAGAATAAGATTAAGGCTTATGTCCCTTACCCAACAGTAAAGGATGTTTTATCACAACAAGATTGTATGGGTACTAGGGGTAAGTGGGTTTCCAAGATCCAAGAATATGACTTAGAAATAAAACCCACCAAGATTGTGAAGGGACAAGGGTTAGCCCGAATGTTGACTGAAATAAACCAAGAAGCTATACAAATGGGAGAGAGCGAACAAGTAAATGTGGTAGTGAGTGAGCTAGAACATGATGAATGGTATTCCAACATAATATACTACCTTAAGAATTTATTATTCCTAGACCATCTAGTAGACTATAGAAGAAGATCCTTAAGACTCAAAGCTATGAAGTATTGTTTAACTGAGAATGGTCTTGGTTGGAACAACCCAGACAGAGTTCTCCTTATATGTGTGAACCAAGAAGAATCCAACAAACTATTGAAGGAATTACACTCTCGACATTGTGGTGGGAACTTCGCTTCCCGTACTACCGCACACAATATCTTAAGAGATGGATATTATTGGCCTACATTGTTCATTGATACTCACCGATATGTCTGATCATGCCAACCTTGCCAATAGTTTACGGGTAAACAAAAACTCCCAGCAAAACCTTTGAAACCTGTGGTGGTAGAAGCTCCTTTTCAATAGTGGGGTTTGGACTTTATTGATTAGTTTAAAGATAATTCAAGTAAAGGTTACTGATGAATTTTGACCACCGCAGATTATTTTACCAGGTGGGTAGAATCTATTCCCACAAAGAAATCCACTAAGGAGGCGGTCATGAACTTCTTGGAAGAAAGAATAATAACAAGATTTGGGGTCCCATCCAAAATTACCACTAACAATGCCAAAGATTTCATCTCCCTTGCATTAGCAGAATTTTGTTTCAAGTATGGCATTGTTCTATCTCATTCGTCAAACTACTACCCACAAGGGAATGACTTGGAAGAATCAAGCAATAAGAACCTCATGAATATAATTAAGAAGGTTGTGGGAGATAACAAGAAGGCCTCAGATAGCAAGATCAAGTATGCCCTGTGGGAAGTGTTATCTCCCAAAATGAATCAGTCAATTTGTTCCATTTTGTAGGTGATAGCATGGTCATTAATAGGATTCTATATAAATTTTTAGAATTTAGAAGTGTCAAAACATAGGATTTAAGATTTTATCCTAGAAATAAATTGATTCTCAAAAGGTCTTTTCAAAAATTTGAGAAAAAGCTTTTCAACAGCTAACATCTGTTTTGAAGTTGAAGTTAGTTGGTGAAAGCCTCAGGTTTCAACGGTTAAAGTGTAATCCCTACAACAAGCGAGCCGTTGAAAGCGCTAACACGGATTTTTCTCCAATGACTCCAGAAACCCAAAAAAGACATGCCAGACACACGTCATACAATCATCATGGCAAGCTAATGGAAGCAAATGATGATGATACCATTTCATCACGTTTTAGTAGGACATCATGGCAGATCGTGCTCACGTATTTCGTGCGACAAAAAGAGGAGGGTTTGAGGTGATGAACTCTCAATCATCATTGGAGACAGAGGATAAAGTACCAGCCATCCGGTGACATCAAATCACCATTTCTTATTTTGAACTCGCGGTGTTCAAGATTTCTATGATGAGGTTTCATATTTCAATTGAAAACACAGGGTCATTTTTACCAGTGCCAGCCTTTTCCTTATCAAGAATATTACTGTGTCAACCGTGTGCAAATCGACCGACGATCAAGTCGCAGATGGCGAGGAAGCAAGGAGGGTTACTTTTGAGGAAAGAGTTAGATAATTTATCCTTTTTGCAGTCTTATCCAGATGTGCAGAAGCGATTCTCAGACGCAAGTTGTATGACATATGTGAAAAGGTTCGATTCTGGATAAAGGACTATATTATGTTGTAAATAGACTTTTACTATGATAATACAAATCACAG
>JASDQU010028978.1:41113-53405 GCA_032191745.1 Picea mariana | reverse complement strand
TTTGCAGTCTTATCCAGATGTGCAGAAGCGATTCTCAGACGCAAGTTGTATGACATATGTGAAAAGGTTCGATTCTGGATAAAGGACTATATTATGTTGTAAATAGACTTTTACTATGATAATACAAATCACAGTTTTCTCTCTCTATTGATGTCAGTTTCTCATTTTCCTTCTGTACTTTCTATTAAGTTGTTTTAGCTACAGAATGATGGTTATCTCATTGGTTATATCATAACGTGATATTAAGTTGCTTATCTTTGTTTATTAAACCCTACACTTTGTATCTGGTTTATAAACATTGTTTTCTCACCCATTTAAAGCTATCATCTGATCATCAATCCTTGAGAGCACTGGTTTATTTGATTTTCATTTTATTGTCTGAGTACCATATTGTAATTGAGTTATCCCATTGATCCACACATACATAAAAACAAAAAAACAAGTTTTCTTCAAAGTTACCAAGCATCTTTGACCTACAACCTCAAAGAGTTTCTTGGAACGATAACAATTTGGTGCCATTGTCGGGGAGACGAGACTGAAGCTCGTCTTTCTTGGGATCTGACACAGAGATGATCTTTGATGATAGACAAAGATTAGACATTACATTGGTTGTAATTATCTATCTGGAAACTCCACAAGTTCATCCTAGCTCCAAAGAGGATCAGTACCAGGGCGAATCCATAAGAATCACCTATCACACCAGTGCCCAACCCAGAACTAATTCTCAGAAGAGGAAGATCATTCCAAGGTCAGACTTCAAAATCAGGCACTGAAGGTAATCCTCTTTTTTCTAACAAATCCACTACAGAAAACATTGGATCTTCTTCCACTAAGATTGTCAGTGAAAAAACAACTGTAACCACTGTAGAAGAATCAATTATTTCTTATCAACAAGAAAATGTCATTGCTGGAGAAGTGATAGACTCAAATTTGGTTGAAGAGTCATCTAAGACCCTAGAAAGAAATCATAGTTCTTCCTCTCTTGAGTCCTTTCATTCACAGGAGGAAGAAGATCATATAAGCATTCACACTAGCCTCCTTGTTGTAGAACATCTTCTTCAAGAGCTGTCTGCTAAAGGTGAAGAAAACTTGGCTGAACAACTTGCAAATTTCTATAGAGCCTCATATCAGACTTCTTTCCCATCAGAGAATTCCCCTTCTTTAAAATTAAATTCCCCCAATGTTGAGGAATTAGAGAAAAGACTATCACCTCTCTCACCCATAATCATTATGGCTGCACCTCCTCCTTTGACCAAGATGCAACAAATCCTAGCTGCTAGGTATGCACCACTAATATTGCCAAATCCAGTATCATCCATGCCGATAGGAGAATATTAGAAGTACATGCCCAAATTCACAGGTGAAGGCGATGTGACTGCTAAAGAACATATAGAGGCCTTTTACAGTTATGCAGAAAACCTTAACATTGAGGAAGAAGATGTTTGGACCCGAGTTTTTGTCCAAAGCTTAGATGGCCATGCTAGGAAGTGGTTCAAAGAACTTCCTGCTGGTTCAATAGCTGGCATAGAGAAATTGGATGATATCTTTTTGAAACACTGGGGTGATAGAAGAGATTTTTTGTACTATATTACTGAATTTGGAAATCTAAGGAAAGAAAATGGTGAATCAGTCTCTGATTTCACTAAAAGGTTCAATAGAATGTACAGTAAAATACCAGCTGAGATAAATCCTTCAGATGCCTCTGCCAAAATCACATATGCCAATTCATTTGATTCATAATTATGTTTGTTGTTGAGAGAAAGGAGGTCACCTACACTATCTCTGATGCAAGATTTTTCCCTTGAAGTGGAATCAAATATATTGGTTGCTCATAAGTTGAAGGGAAACATTGATAGAAGAAAGCCAATAGATGAAGCTTCCTCTTCATCCAATACTAATCCAAAATTAGACAAGATGGCTAAAATGTTAGAGTCTTTAACCTATGAGATATCTAAACTCAAAATTGAAAACAAGCAACCTGTCAAGGGAAGGGGTACTTATGATTATGCAAATAGAAACCCCAATCAGAATCCAAACAACTTCAGAAGAAATAATCAGCCAATGCAGATTTTGTAGAGAAAGAGAAATCCTACTGAGGATCAGAGGATAAAGGCTCCTCTTCAAAATGTCGTGATGGACGAAGATGAAGGTGATTATCAAGAAGATGGAGAGGATAATATTCACTGCGTTGGGGATGATACAGGGAAGTCTTATCTGACACAACATGACTATGAAGAGGCATTGATGATCGAACAGATGGATGAAATTTCTACTGATAATGGTCTTTTTCAAATGGAAGAGAAGAACAGATATAATCTCATATCTAAGTCAAATACTGCCCAACAGAATGCACCAGCTTCTCCTAAGAAGATTGCTGCCCCTGTCAAGCAAAAGGATCATATACCAGAGAATCAACAAGAAGCCTCTTCAAAGGTAAACACACCTACTCCTCTAAAGAGGACCGTTGTCCCTGACAAGCAACAAATTCAGAAAAATCAGACCCCTAATGACCAGCAAAGTGTTTTGAAAGCTCCTTCAAATGAGGTAAAATTTTCTAATAAAACCTCTTATTCTTTTAATTTTGAGGCTGGAATACAGAAAATTAAAATCCCCATCCCTTTGGTTGAGTTAATGAAAAATGAAACATTCAAGAAATATATCCTCAAAACTCTTGACCCCAAGTTCATATCCCCCTCTGCTGATATTCTTAATATATATGATGACAAGCCAACCATTGTTTTAGGCCAAATGATAGAAGATAGAGATGAAAGTTGTCCACCTTTTTATATCTCTCTGAACATTCATGACAAAACATTACATAACTGTCTGTTAGACTCTGGTGCCTCTAACAACTTAATGCCAAAGGCGATTATGGATGAGCTTGGATTAGATATTACCAAGTCTTAGCATGATCTTTTCTCATTTGACTCTCGAAAAGTTAAATGTCTTGGAATGATCAAGGACTTGGCTGTAACTTTGACCCAAGCATCTATGAAAACTATGGTTATGGATGTAGTAGTAGCAGAAATCCCACCTAAATTTGGATGTTTGTTATCAAGATCGTGGATGAAGAGGCTAGGGGGAACTCTTCAAATGGATCTCTCATATGCTACTATCCCTGTTTTTGGAGGAGTAAACAAAAAACTATACAGGGAGTCACAACTTGCATATGTCATCAGTGATGAACAAAATCCATCCAACCATCCTATTTACTCAGTTGACACAGGTATGGGATCTTGCATATTACAAATTGATGATTCATTACCAGATTCATTGTTGCTTAGGAAGCATGTAGTTCAATCCATAGAAGTAGAAGAATATGACCTTTGGACCAAGTTCTTTGATGGCGCTTGTACTAAAGAATCAGCAGGAGCAGGGGTGGTGTTAATTTCTCCTTCAAAGAAAACTACTCACTTGTCCTTTAAACTTGATTTTAAAGTGACTAACAACATTGCAGAGTATGAGGTGTTGCTCCTGGGATTAAATGCAGCCAAAGAGATGAAGATTCAGAGACTACAGGTATTCGGAGATGCAGACTTAATCATTAAGCAAGTAAACAAATCCTTCCAGGCCAAACATGTTAGGTTGAAAGCCTATAGAGATGAAGTTTTGACAGCTATTCATACTTTTACAGATTTCAAAATTTCATACATACCCAGAGCAATGAACGAATTGGCTGATTCATTAGCTATATTAGCCTGTGCTTTTATACCTCCTCTACCCCCTAAATTGAATTACGAAATCCAAGTAAAGTATAGGCCATCACTCCCTGATAATGTAAAGTTTTGGAAAGTTTTTGAAGATGATGTCGAACTCACTAGATTTCTTGCAGTAATAGATGAGTTTGCAGATTTGCAAATTGATTTGGAAAGTGAACATGATGAAGAAGCTGAGAAGCCAAAGCTCAGAAGTAAAATTGGAGCACATGAAATATTTCAATTGTCCACTAATAGAACCCCTAAAGGATTGGTCCCTTTAGAAAAGATTTTTGATAATAACGATGTGGCTGTCAAATTGGAAAAGAAGGAAGAGGACTCAGAGGTCTTTCAGTTTAATGTAGCCAGTGAACAAGATCCTAAATATGTCAACTTAGCTTCTCACCTATCTGAAAAACAAAAGGCTGATTATGGTGAGTTGTTAAAAGAATTTGTTGATATCTTTGCTTGGCAATATGATGACTTAAAGACATTCAACACTAAGATAATTCAACGCAAGATTCCTTTAAACAAAGATACAAAACCATTTAGGCAGAAACTTAGATCTTTCAGTCCTATGTTGCTGCCTACCATGGAAAAAGAGATCAAGAAACTATTGGATGCCCGAATTATTATACCTCTTAGTTACTTAGATTGGATTGCTAACCTTGTACCTGTCAGAAAGAAAAATGGAGATATCAGACTCTGTGTGGATTTCAGAAATTTGAATAAGTGTTCTAGGAAAGACAGCTACCCACTGCCCAAGATGGAACACATTTTACAGAAGGTGTCAGGATCAACTGTGATGTCCTTTATTGATGGATTCTTTGGATACAATCAGATCGCTATCCATCCGGATGACAGAGAAAAGACTGCCTTTACCACTCCATGGGGTACATTTATGTACGAAAAGATGCCATTCGGATTGATGAATGCGGGAGCAATGTTCCAAAGGGCAATGGACATTGCATTCGTTGGAGAGAAAGACAAATTTGTTTTGATATATCTTGATGACATAACTGTTTTTTCAAGCAACCATGAACATCATTTTCAACACTTGAGAAAGACATTCCTAAAATGCCGAAGGTATGGCATTTCTCTTAATCCTAAGAAATCTAATTTTGCACTTAAAGAAGGGAAATTGCTTGGACATATCGTTTCAGCTAATGGGGTAAGGATTGACCCAAAAAGAGTAGAAGCCATTAAAAAGTTGTCTCTTCCTAGATCAAAAAAGGATATTCAGTCTTTCCTTGGAACTATAAACTTTATCAAGAGGTTTATAAAAAACTTTGCAGAACTTACAAAGCACATTACTTGTATGTTAAGAAAGAATTCTGAAGTAAGATGGACCGAAGAAGCTAAACACTCTTTCAATGCTATTAAAGAAGCCATTGTGACAACCCTTGTTTTAATTAGTCCTGACTTTGACAAGGAGTTTTATATCTTTTCATTTGCTTCAAAAGATACAATTGCGGCTGTACTATTGCAGAGAAATGTTGATGATCAGGAGCATCCAGTCGCCTTCTTCAGTAAAGTCTTGAGAGATGCTGAAGTGAAGTATGAACCATTGGAAAAACAAGCATATGCACTCATCAAGTCATTAAAAGCCTTCAGAGTTTACATTCTTCAAGCCAAGGTAATAGCTTATGTACCTTCAAGCTCGGTTAAAGATGTGCTTATACAACCCGACATAGATGGAAAAAGGAGTAAGTGGATAGCAAAGTTAATTGAATTTGATGTCGAGATCAAGCCAACAAAACTTGTGAAAGGTCAAGGCCTTGCCAAGCTCCTTGCAAAAGAAAATTGTAAGTTGGTTGAGATAAATTTGGTGAGTATAAATGCATAAAATATTCAGTTTTTAGAGGACAAAGGTAGTGATAAATTGCGGGTTTCTCCTCACCTAGTTGACTGTGAATGGTACAACCACATCTTATATTTTTTACAGACTTTATCAGTTCCTTCAGATTTGACAAAAACACAAGGGAGAGCCTTAAAGCTCAAAGCCATAAATTTTTGCATTAATGGCAACTTATTGTTCTGGAAAAATCCAATAGGGATACTCTTGAGGTGCATAAACCAAGAATAATCAGCTAGAATCATGATTGAATTTCATAATGGTGAGTGTGGAGGACATCACTATTGGAAGACTACCGCTCACAAAATCCTAAGAGTTGGTTACTATTGGACATCTTTATTTTCAGATGTGTGTAAATTTGTGAAAACATGTGATAAGTGTCAAAGGTTTGCAGGCAAACAATAGCTAAAATATCTTCCCCTCAAACCTGTTGTGGTCACAGGTCCTTTCTAGCAATGGGGTCTGGACTTCATAGGTGAGATTCACCCACCTTCTAGCAATCAACATAGATGGATCCTTGTTGCCACTGATTATTTTACCAAATGGATTGAGGCCATTCCTACAAGAAATGCCAATCACACTGTCATCATTAATTTTCTGCAAGAAAACAAATTCTCTAGATTTGGTTGCCCTAAGAGAATAGTCATTGATAACGCTGTGAGAGGTCAGCCCTGCCAGTTATGACCTTTCACACATGCCAGTCTTGTATAAATAAGAGGCTAGCGCCTCACTTCAAACACACAACTCACTTGCTCATTTCTCTTATGAGGCAAGTTGCAATTACCAGAGAGAGGAGGAGAAGAGTGGTGCATATCTTGGGGAGGACTTTCTGTATTGGTTTGAGTTATCTCTTGAACATTGTTTAAGCTATTTATGATAAGGAAGTTTTCAGTTGGAGCCAAATGTTATCTCCGAAAATGAATCAGTCAATTTGTTCCATTTTGTAGGTGATAGCATGGTCATTAATAGGATTCTATATAAATTTTTAGAATTTAGAAGTGTCAAAACATAGGATTTAAGATTTTATCCTAGAAATAAGTTGATCCGCAAAAGGTCTTTTCAAAAATTTGAGAAAAAGCCTTTCAATAGCTAACATCTGTTTTGAAGTTGAATTTAGCTGGTGAAAGCCTTAGGTTTCAATGGTTAAAGTGTACTCCCTGCAGCAAGCGAGTCATTGAAAGTGCTAACACAGATTTTTCTCCAATGACTCCAGTAACCCAAAAAGGACACACCAGACACACGTCATACAATCATCATGGCAAGCTAATGGAAGTAAATGATGATGATATTGTTTCATCACGTTTTAGCAGGACATCATGATAGATCGTGCTCACGTATTTCGTGCGACAACAAGAGGAGGGTTTGAGGTGACGAACTCTCAATCATCATTGGAGACAGAGGATAAAGTACCAACCATATGGCGACATCAAATTACCATTTCTTATTTTGAACTCGCGGTGTTCAAGATTTCTATGATGAGGTTTCATATTTCAATTGACAACACAGGGTCATTTTCACTAGTGCCAGCCTTTTCCTTATCAAGAATATTACTGGGTCAACCGTGTGAAAATCGACCGACGATCAAGTCGCAGAAGGAGAGGAAGCAAGGAGGGTTACTTTTGAGGAAAGAGTTAGATAATTTATCCTTTTTGCAGTCTTATCCAGATGTGCAGAAGTGATTCTCAGACGCAGGTTGTATGACATATGTGGAAAGGTTCGATTCTGGATAAAGGACTATATTATGTTGTAAACAGACTTTTACTATGATAATACAAATCACAGTTTTCTCTCTCTATTGATGTCAGTTTCTCATTTTCCTTCTGCACTTTCTATTAAGTTGTTTTAGCTACAAAATGATGGTTATCTCATTGGTTAGCTCATAACTTGATATTAAGTTGCTTATCGTTGTTTATTAAACCCTACACTTTGTATTTGGTTTATAAACATTGTTTTTTCACCCATTTAAAGCTATCATCTGATCATCAATCCTTGAGAGCACTAGTTTATTTGATTTTCATTTTACTGTCTGAGTACCATATTGTAATTGAGTTATCCCATTGATCCACACATACATAAAAACACAAAAACAATTTTTCTTCAAAGTTACCAAGCATCTTTGACCTGCAACCTCAAAGAGTTTCTTGGAACGATAATAGGAAGATCAAATAACAACAAAGACCTCAACAGGAAAAAACCCTTTTGAACTAGTGTATGGGTTGGAGGCTAAACTGCCTGTGAATATCCAAATCCCTATCCTTTTTTTTGTTCAACAATACACCACCGAAGGAGAAGCAATCCAAGGGTGAATTAACCAGTTAGTAGAGTTGGATGAATCCAAGAGGGTTTCCTTAAGTCAAATGGAGAGAAATCAAGAGAAAGTGAAGAACACCTTCGATCACAAAGAAAAAGAAAGAGGTTTCATGGAAGGAGACTTAGTGTTGTTATGAGATAAAATAAGGGAGAAACCTGGTATGCACAAGAAGTTGGATGGATTATGGACAGGTTCCTACAAAGTCATGAGTCAGGAAGGAACAAAATATTTTAACTTGACAACTCTAGAAGGAGACTCTTTGAAGCTACCTGTGAACGACATACACATCAAGCACTACTTCCCGCTAGTGGCATGACATGTAAATACAAGTATGTTAGGAATTTGCATTCATTGTATATACCATATGCATACCATGCTAGTGTAGTATAGTTCTAGTTTCATTTTTTTTATGTATATATGTGCATGTTTACTTTTATTCCATTATATCATATATGAGTGAGGGGTGATATCACCACCTTGAATATCACTAATTCATTTTGTTGATATCTAGCAGATATATGTCATGGAAGAGATGTTGAGGTTCTAATGCGCTCTACAATGAGCAGATGTCCTCGAGTTGGAGCCAGATGTTATCCCCTATCCTAGGGATAACTAAGGAGATTATGTCTCGAGGCCCACAGGTCCTAGAAATGGAGTGTCGAGAGCCAAACGAATTGAGCTTGGCCCTGGAGGGCCCATATTTTCTTCAGTGCATCCCATCTATCAACAACACCAGCTTCCATCCCACCAACCTGGTCCTGAAGTAGAAGTAGGTCTTTCTCCATGAGGTAATGAGTCCGGGTATCATGGTATGTGTCACTTTGATTTTTGAAGCATTTGAATATGTTGCACTAAACTCTCCTTCATTTCATAACGTTTGATTGGAAATTATTCTCTTTAATTTGTTCATCCCTGGGGGGTTGATATAATTCCCTAGTAAACTAGTTCCCCTTTAGGATGAGTTTCCACTAGGTGGGTCTATGAAAGGTCATTGTCCATTCCTTCCATACTTACAACATTTCATCATTATTCCTGTCATCTTCCCCTACCTTGGTTCGGGCATTGGGTTTGCCACACTAGAAAGGGTTGTACCTTGTCTTGTGGGAAGGAGGGGCTAAATCCCTAGAGGGTAAAGGTATTTGGCAAGATTTAAAATCCAAAATAAAACCTTTGAGATGCTTCTCCCATGGATTCTCGAGAAATAAATAAAAGAATTCTTAGTAAGAAAAGGGGACTCGTAAGATAAAACAAAACTCAAGGTCTAGTTGGTGGATGGGAGGTCTCATCGTGAGCCAGCCTATTAGGTCCATGGGCATGTAACGGTATGACACTACCATCTATCTGGTCACCAAACTAGATTAGTGGATCTTGGTGGCATATCCAAAAGAAAAGGGGTCTCATCACGAGCCAACATTCTCATTTCTGTGAAGTACTTGTGAGTAACACTGTTACCTCTAGTCACCATGCTAGGATAGTGTCCCCTAGATTTTCTCTTGAAAATAAAAAGAAATAAGACTAAGAATAAAAGGCATTGAATGGGCTAGGAAACAATGACATCCATGATAAGGTGCAACTCGCCCTCTACAGAGGCACCGACAAGAAAGACCTACATTTACTTGTTATCACTGCACCCTATGCCCAAACATTTCCCCTACACCATTTCACACACTTACATGACCTAGATTGGATCTCACCTAGGAAACAACCCAAACTTGAGAAGGATTATCCCAATAGGACATCTTGAGACCCTCTCCAAACCTGACTTGTTAAACTGCATAACGTCTTTGAGCATTTGTCTAGGTAAAGGGGGGTTTGATGCACATGTCTGGGTGATTTGATTATTGGATGTGATTGACATTGCTATGATCCCTGTGACTTATGAGCCCATGGATGGCGTAATTGTTTCTCCAACAAGAATTTTCCCAGTGGAAAGGTACATATGGGGAGATGATTAGATCAGACCTCCATGGGGCCGAAATCCCATAGATGGATGTTGTGAACCCAGCCAGGGGAAGAGAGATGTCAAAGACTTGCACCATGAAGAAAGAATCACTTTTCACGAGAGACACCTTGGCAGACCTAGACCCAGGGGGGATCTTTCTCTTCCACCTGGACGTTGGCCTTGGGAGGCCCATGACGTCACCTTTGTGACCCTAGACGTCACCCAACGTCGGTATTGGTATTATGGAGGCAGTTGTTGTTAAGGTTTAAGATATTATTAGGTTTCTTTTCATTTCACTAGATAACCATAGCATAAATAGGATCACTGAGAAATACACAATCACAAGAGACACATCATTTATCCTGGGAAACCCTCATGGGGGATAAAAACCAACAAAAGCTTCCTTAATATAGATAGCCAATACAATGCCAAGAGATAAATCAAACAAATACATAAATTCCTCTCCCAAGAATGCGCCTCTCTCTCTCTTCCTTCTTCTCCAACTGTAGCTCCGAACTTGCGCTCTGATGAACAAGTGAGTGTGTGTCCAAATGAGGCACTAGCCTCTTTATTTATACAATCTGGCACGTGTGGACAGAGGTGTATTTTCAATGGCAGGGTCGACTTCTTATTCTGGGTGGTTATAACCACCTTTAATATATTATGGGGCCGACTTCTCATTCTGCGTATTACAATTAGGGTTTGACCAATCCGCAAAAGGGGATTTGGTCATTTAAAACACCCGACATGATCAATCCGCAAAAGGGGATTGATCTAATGAATAATACATCAATAATAATTAGAATACTCTTTGCAGTTACAATATTTTGACACTCCCCCTTAACAAGAAGGGTATTCTACAATAGCATTAGGTGAGAGAGAGGACAACATCATCAACAACATCTTGGAACACTGACTAGCGTATCTATAAATCATCGAAAGTTTTTCTCATCATCATCATCATTATTCACAATGGATAGATGGAATGATATCATCATCTGCATCAATATGGATTATTATGAAACTAATACATCATCATCACAGCATGAGGTTGGTCACATCATCAGAGCACGAGGCTGGCACATCATCACAGCACAAGGCTAACACATCATCACAACAATTAAGATGGCACATCATCACAACAATTAAGCTGGCACATCATCAAAAAAATTAAGCTGGCAACACCACACAACAATTAAGCTAGAATCACAACACAACAATTAAGCTGGCAACACCACACAACAATTAAGCTGGAATCACAACACAACAATTAAGCTGGAAACACCACACAACAATTAAGTTGGAAACACAACACAACAATTACACTGGCAACACCACACAACAATTAAGTTGGAATCACAACACAACAATTAAGCTGGCAATACCACACAACAATTAAGTTGGAAGGACAACACAACAATTGAGTTGGCAACACCATACAACAATTAAGTTGGAAACACAACTCTACTCCCCCTTTCGAGGGAGGTCCTTTCGGACTATACCAAGATTACATCGAAAGTGCTCAAACTTTACGCGAGATAGAGGCTTGGTCAACACATCGACAACCTGTTCAACCATGCTAACATATTGGAGCTTTATGGCTCCTCTCTGCACCATGTCACGGATGTAATGATATCAGATCTCTATGTGTTTTGAATTGTCATGAAATACAAGATTCTCTGTCATCTTTATACAACTCTGGTTATCACATGGGATCGTGGTTTCTTCCATCTCTTGGTTGAATAAACCATTCAAAAACTTACGAAGCCATATGGATTCACAACTGGCAGAACATGCAACAATGTATTCTACTTTCGTTGTACTAAGAGCAATGCTTGATTGCTTGATCCCAAACTGAAACAACATCCTAAAGTGCTCTTCCTGTCAGAGACACTTCTAGCCCAATCTGAATCAGTGTACCCACTCATTCTGAAGTTATGATCTCCATCATAACTGAGACCACAATCTAATGTACCCTTAAGGTACCTCATCACATGTTTTGCAGCAATTAGGTGAACATGTATGGGTTCTACCAGAAAATGACTCAAGGTATTCACGACAAAACAAATATTTAGTCTGGTGTTCATCAGATACATCAGCGATCCAATGATCTGTCTATACAGCGTGGCATCAATCAATTCTGACGAAGTGTCGACCAGAAGCTCCAGCTTCGTTCCCATGGGTGTATTCATGGACTTGCACTCCAATATATCAAATCTCTTCAGGATTTCAACTGCATACTTCCCTTGGTTAAGGAAGATTCTCTCTGGGCTTTGCCATAACTCAAGACCTAAGAAATAATGCATTAGGCCAAGGTCTTTCATCTCAAATTATGCAGTGAGCTTCTTTTTACATTCGGTGATGATTTTTTCTTCTCCAATTAAGAATAAGTTATCCACATACAACAACAATATCACTGACTCATCATTCATAACCTTGAAGTAGAGGTTAGAATTTGCTTTACTCTTGGTAAAGCCCAATCTCATCAT
>JASDQU010028978.1:25023-36673 GCA_032191745.1 Picea mariana | reverse complement strand
CACTCAGGGTTTACCAGAACCTATGACCGGGTCAACCATTCTTTTTTCTAGGATGGTATGAAAAATGACGTTCACACTTTTGTGGAAGAATGTGATGTTTCTCAACGCAACAAGGGTGAAACAATTAAAGCTCCTGACAGATTCCAATCGCTTCCAATTCCACCCTCTATTTGGAGAGGCATCTCTATGGATTTTACTGTGGGATTACCTAAATAAGGAAATAAGTAAGTCATCATGGTGGTTGTTGATCTTCTTTCCTAGTATGCTCATCTTTGTGCTCTTCAACTCCCATTTACCGCATCCATTGTGGCTCAGTTTTTCATGGATCATGTCTTCAAGCTTCATGGCATGCCTCATTCTATTGTTTCTAATCGAGATCCCACTTTCACTAGCAATTTTTGGCAAGAACTATCTAGGCTACAAGGCACCCAATTGCATCTCAGCACCACCTATCATCCCAGACTAATGGTCAAACTGAAATTGTCAACAAGTGTTTGGATACTTATTTGAGGTGTTTTTCCTCTGAAAGGAAAAATCAATGGCCTCAATGGTGGTACAACACTTCTTACCATACAACTACTCGCATGAATCCTTTTGAAGTAGTATATGGACAAAAACCACCTTCTGTTCTCTCCTACATGCCAGGTGTCTCGAAGGTCCAGGCGGTTGACCAAACGCTTATAGTTCGAGAGGCTATTCTCCATACCCTCAAAGAGAATTTGGTCATGGCTTAGAATCGAATGAAGAAACAAGCCGATTAAGGTCGCTCAGAACGTCAATTTGTTGAAGGAGACCAGGTATTTCTTCCACTACAACCTTATAAGCAAACTTCACTCAAGGTCGAACATTGCCAGAAATTGGTGCCCAAATTCTATGGTCCTTATACAATTCTCAAGCGCATGAGACAGGTGGCCTATAAATTAGTTTTTCCCAGTCCTTCTAAGCTCCATCATGTTTTTCATGTCCCCTGCTTAAAAAAGGTGATTGGAACTAAGTGCCAAACTCAAACTAGCCTTCCCGACTAGGATGAAGAAGGATCCATATGGTTCCAGCTACAAGTAGTTTTGGACCAGCGTGAGTATCATCTTCATCAGCGTACCATCAAGGAAGTGTTATTCCAGTGGAAAGATACAACTCCAGTAGATGCCACCTGGGATCCAACTACCATTCGACAACAATTTCTTCATCTCAAGCCTTGAGAACAAGGTTGATTTTAAGGGGGAGGGCATGTTAGGGACCTAACCTACCTAACCCCTCAAGTGGGTAGAATATATATTTTCCATGTAATAGGGCCTAGAAATAAGGAGGAATAAGTCAAATGTAAGAAGACCTAATAGAAGCTTCCACTTCTAGAAGGATCTTCCTCTAGATTGTTATTTTGGATAGATATATTTAGTATAAATAGGAGTAGAGGGTATGAGAAGTTTTGTCTTAAAGAATTATTATAATAGAGATCTTCTTTGTTGGAGGTTTCCCCCTCAAAGAGGCAAGTGAACCTTGTTTCCTATCAAAAAAGGTATAATCTTGGTGTTGTGGTTCCATATAATTTGTTGTTCTGTTGTTATCTCTGCAATATTTCCGTATTTTGTTGCTATCTCGATATTATTTTCTGCATTATTTCTCTTTTCTACTAATATAATAGACCTAGTACCTTACAGTGTTGCATATGAGTATTTTCTATTATTTGGTTTAACTGTTGCTTGATCATGTAATTATGGTGCACTTAGCATGTATTTGTAGTTGTGCATGGTTATGACAAATTTGGTTAGTCTTTCATGTTAAGTTAATATTGTGAATTTGGTTATGATTCGTCGAGAAGAGAATTGAGTGGTCGAGTGTGCAGGATCGTAACCTGTGTGCTTCAAGAGGTTGGAAGTCATGTATGTGTGGTTAAGGAAAAGACCCTGTGCACAATAATTACAGAAGTGGCACATGATGCCTAGATGGATGTGCATGCATTTATGTTGGTGCACACAGTTGTACTAAGAAGAGAATGATCAATATGTTGTTGTACGTAGTTGTATCATCAATTTCACTGCTTACGGTTGTACTGAAAAGATAATGTTTCTTCCATTGTTATAAGTTGTGTGGCGTGACTCAAGCTTGGGTTAAGCATGTTACTTCAAGTGGTACGACACACACCTGTGTTAGAGTAGAAACTGCACAATGAATCTTCAAAGTAACATGGCCCAATAGTATGATGGGGTTGTTACAGTTTGGTTGATTCAGAGCTACAAAGATTGGGGTGGTGTGATGTGGCCCAACCTAGGGTGGTTGGGGATGCTACATCTCTACTATGTGGACTCTTATGTATTATTCCAACATGCTCAATTTGAGGAAGATGAAAGTTTTCAGAGATTCCAAAATAGTTATTGATTAGGAAAACACAAAAGTACAAATCCAAATGATCAAAATACAACCCCTCCTAAATCACATTCACAACACTATGGAAGAATTTGAATGGTCATCTTTCAATCAGGTTTACAAGGATCTAAATGAAATTGCGGACAATCTTTCCAAAGAAACGTTGGAACTGCATCCAGGTTCTTTTATTGCGCAAGAATTATTTGATGGTCATATTTGCGATGAAAAAAAAATCACTTGTAATGATGCAAAAGCACTGTGAATCGTGAATCGGAGGAAAAGGCCATGCAAAAGCACTGTGAATCGTGAATCGGAGGAAAAGGCCATAATCGGAGGAAAAGGCCATGCAAAAGCACTGTGAATCGTGAATCGGAGGAAAAGGCCATTTTGTTTTTTTATTAAGACTATAGTGTGAATGAAAAAACAAGTAAATGGCATGGATGGAAATATAGTCAAAGAAGGCTGAAAGTGTCACTAGTATGGATTTTGTAAGTCCCTCTAAGTACTAAAACATGCATACTCATTATTATATAAATATAAGTTTTTTTTTGTGCTTTAAAAAAAAGGTTTAATATGGGTTAGGATTTACAAGCTTTGTAGGCTGTCTTGTCACCTTTTATGTATCATTAATCTTTTATGTTACATATTTTAAATATTCTCTCATGTCACATATTTTAAATATTTTCTTGTGTTTTAAGTAATTTCTCTTATAAAGGTGATCCCAAATTTGGGGTAACCTTTGAGGAGAGTAACATAATAATTTGTATTTTGGTGTTTTAATTCATTTCTCTAATAAAGGTGTGGGCGTTTTAATTCATTTCTCTAATAAAGGGGTTGGCCCAAATTTGCAGTAACTTTTGAGGACAATAACATTAAAACAAAGTAGGAAGCTTCTTCACTTTGTCTTTTCCAATCAAACCCATCAAACCTCAATAAAACAACAAATCTCTTATCTAAACCTCGACTAAATATGCACAAACTTTGATTGTGTATGAATCAAACCTTAATTTAGTATAACTCTGTGAATTTATAAATTTGTGTAATGTTTTTTAAATTAATGTAACTGTGTATAGTTAATTTATACCAAATTTGAAAAATTGTTTTAATATTTATAATATATTTTATTGATATTCTTTTAAATTTCAATAATTTAAATAACTATTTTTTTTTTATGTTTTTTTTTTTAATTTTTTTAATAAATTCATTTATATAATTTTAAATTTATATTAAAAAAAATTTATTGTTGGATTTTATTTTGGAATGGATCATTTTGACATTTTATTAGAGAAAATATGAGATATAATTTGTTATTAGAATGGGGTGAATTGACATTATTTATATTTTTTAATAAATATAATAAAAATTTATAATTAGATGATGATGATGGTTAACATTGATTGAGACCAAAATTGGTTTATCAAATCTTATAGAAGGTAAGGGATTACTTGGATTTCTTTATAATTGTATTTATATGCTTGAAAAGCTTTGAGATAAGCATTACAAGATCACCAATATTGTTTTGATGAGTTAGAATGTTAGGAAGGTTGGTATTGTGACAAATCTTTTGAAATTGAGATGTAATTTGGGTATATATAGGACATTTTAAGAGAAAATGTTTTTCATCTTCAAGCCTCTTGGTGTCACAAAGATAATGGAGTCTTTCATCCCATGATGTTTTGGGAATTGTCGAATGTGGAGCTCATGAGAATTTGTTCTTATTTTAGCAATGTTGATTTTCTTCTTTATAGTATCTTAATTTTATCTTATCGTCTAATTTTTTATGGCACCACAATTTCTCCTTAAGTTTAGATGTAATAGTATTTTTAATATTTTGTTATTTTGTTAAAACATTTCTTCATTTATTCTCCAATAATTTATTATGACTTGAATCTTTATGGCATCCACTTAAATAGTAAGTTGTTCTCATTAGAGTTTAAAGCAATTTTGGAAAGACTTACCTTCTATTTGATTTAACTTATTTGCATACAATAAATACTTAATCATAACAACGTGTGTATATAATAAATAAAAACTAATAAATTTATATTATTTCATATTTCTAAAAATATATAAACAAAAAATTATTCATACTTTAAAATATGAAAAATGAATAATTAATGAAAAATATTATTTATATTTTACAAGTTTTGTTTCCAAAGAACTACACGAAGTGTCTCCTCCTCATACACCCAACCCAAAAGTAACATGTATTATCTTCCACTTGCATCGAAGAGTACGTCCTCTATTTCTTAAGGAGTCTAAGATCAAAATGCTATGTAATGTCATTCACCATGGACTCTATTGAACGTACAATGAGAAAATTACACCCAAAGAGTGAATATGTTAAATGAATTTTTCCCATTCATATAGGCATTGATGGCCAAATATTTTAGAGTCCTTAAAAAGATGGACAGGTAAAGTTCACAATAGAATATAAATAACCTATTCTTTCGCTTTGCAAGAAATTGCTTTCATGTAATTTAGGTGCATCAATAGTCCTTAAATACAAATTATGGTTATATAATTAAATTGTTTTTTATCTTAATAAAATTTAAATTATTAGATTTTTTTTTCCTACAAAATAAAATAGTCATTGCTTGAAAATAAAAATATAAAAGTGAATATTGTAAATATACTAATATAACACTTACAAAATGGATTGTCCATAAAGCTTACTAAAGTTATTCTTGGTTACTTTCGGGACAAGCTTATTAAAGTAATTCTGGTTACCTTCACGACAATAATAAAGTCTGAAGTATGCAAGCACTCATTCCAAATAAAAAAAAGATCATGGTCATCACATATAGCATTCCTTAAAAAAACCTACCATTGAGTAATAAAACTCGAGGCTTTCACTTGGCCTTAAGTAATATCCAAACTTTCCAATCTAACATATAAAATAAACTTGAAACAAATTACTAGCTAATCAAATACAAAGAAGTTCTCGAAGCATTGAATAAATTGACTCAAGGGCCATACACTATCATTACACTTCCCAACTAGTTAGCACCATTATTTTGTTCCACTAGTGAAAGTGTATTTGTCTCCATTTGCATACGTTCCTTAGACCAGGAATGAATCTACCCTTGCGTTGGGCTCTCTAAAAACATGGTGAAAAGTGATTTGGGAGAAAATTTACTCTAACTTTAGATTCTCTAGAATCTTTTATAGGAAAATATTTCTCATCCTTGAAATATCTCATCTAGTTAATTATTAGTTCCCAATCACTAAATATTTGGAGTTATATCACCCCCTTCTCCACTGCCACTCTCATCAAGATATTTAAAGATAATAACTTTACATAAATATATAATACCACCCTTAATCCTACTTTGAATTTTAAAAAATGATCATCATTAAGATATAATATATCACATGCATCACTCACGGATATCTGACCTTGATTGACACCATCAAAGTATATGTAAGCCCTTGATTTTGATATAGGAGGGTAAACCAATATCCTCACTTATGTTGGATTTGAATCGACCTTTATGATTTTGAAATTTTTCATAGTATGTGATGCACATTAAAAATATGGCATGGCCTTGTCTTCGAAAATATCAAAGTTTCTCACTAATCAAATGACCTATGACACCACTAGAGGCGTCGCTCTAAACTCCTTTAAATCCTTTTGAATCCAATTCTTCAAGCAATTTTCTAATACGCATCCCATGCCAATCATCCTTGCAACATGTTATCTCCTCTATCTCTATCTATACCTATGTTGCATATACACAAYTRATTAAGAGGTGATTTATGGTTATGAGTTCATTCATGCACAACATACAACAACYGTGACTCTTTTTACAATTTTTTTGAAGTACTTCYCATGTTAAATCCTTATTGTTTGAGGAAATCCACAYGTGARCCTTGGATTTGAATGAATATTTTATTTTCCAAAGGGCCTTCCACCACCAARCCACTCCTTGGCTATTTTCCACAAACAYAGCTTTATATGTCAATCTAGGTGTGTAAAGCCCCCTAGAAGGATTCTTATACCAAACCAACTCATCCTTCTCCTCTCTTATTCTAATTTGATTTTGGTTGAGCTAATCAACATAACTTGTCAATTTCTCTACTTCCCTCTCTATCCACCCTATCAAATCTTCATTTTTCAATCCTTGTTTCCAAATGGTTGTAGTATTTAAGACTACAACTTTGCTAGCTTATAAATTTCTTGATTGTGTAGTTTTTTTATCATCCCCACTAGAATTCGGTGACCTTCTCCACAAATGACCTAGGGGTCACCCCCTATCCTCACCTTGTCCCCTTCGTCTACTTTCAAGACCAACCAATTACCCACAAAAGGAAAGACTGAACTAAATCCTTCCATAATATAAACACCTTGAGTAAAGGTTTATTATCTTACTTGATCCAATATTCCATAGGCAAAATGTCTATATTCCTAAAAACAATCACTTGCTTCCATAAGTCCTCCTTGGAAATAAGCCTCCAAAGACTTTTTGTTGCCAAATCCTTATCAAAGGAATATAAATCTTTTGTTCCCTAGCCTTCCACCTCCTTTTGTTTGGTCAAATCCTACCATTTGACAAGGGAATGCCATATTTTCCCCTCTTACTTGTCCACTAAAATTTAGAACATTTCTTATTGACAGTTTCCAACACCCATTTGGGAATATAAGCCATGGTATGCTAGTAAATCGGTATAGCCTCTAAGATAGACTTAACTAAGGTTAATATTCCTCCTAATGAAAGCCACATGTTGCACCACATCTTGGTTTTTTTCTATCTTCTCAATTAACCACTTCCATTCCTTCTTCCTATAGTCATTACGCTTTAGTAGACACCCTACATATGTAAATCCTACTTGGAAGTCCAAATACTGAAAAGGGAAGATATAAAGAGTGCTTATAACATGTCCCTCATCCACTCTATTGAAATCAATGGATGATATTTTCATATTGATTTCCATACCTGATGTTGTATTATACAAATTCATGCTCTTTTTAAGTTTGTTAATAGCTAGTCTGGAACCATCACAAAATAACAACACATTGTCTACAAATAATAGATGGGTCAAAAAGAAAGACCTTCCCAACTTAATGCCACACAATATTCTTGTTCTCTTGGCCTATATGATCGACCTACTTAAACCTTCAACAATAATTACGAACAATAAGGGAAATAAAGGGTAGCCTTTCCTTAGTCCTCTTGAAGGCCTGAAGAAGTCCATTGTTGAACCATTTTTTAAAACTACAAAGGACACAAAAGATAAACATCCCACTATCCAATTAACCATTTGAACACAAAAACCAATATGAATTAGTATGAGTCTTAAATAAATCCAAATAGATATTTTATATGCCTTAGAGAGTTATAATTCCTTAGAGTCTCAAATAAATATAATTAGATCTATCATATATGCCCACATTCTTTGAATTTTAGACTATGTAATCCCTCTTAGGCCACACTTATGGTTTCATGGATTTTCTTCCCATGCAGAAATCCAAATTTCTCTTTTGACGTGGTTTCTAAAAAGATCGTCTTCACCCTAACAACAATAATTTTGGAAAATATATTATAAATAAAATTACAAAGTGAAATAGGCTTGAAATCCTTAAAGGATGTTGGATTGTCCTTCTTTAGGTTTACAAATGCAAAGTTAGAATTAAAGGCACCCAATACCTTTCCATATTTCCTTGAATACTCCACCACCCTTAAGAGATCATCTTTTGGCTTATCATAAAATCCTATTAAGAACTCCAAAGTCTAGCCATATATCCCATGACTCTTATCTTTTTGAAGAGAAACTAGTACAATCTTGAGTTCCTCCTTTTCATTTTCATTTTCATTTTCCTCTTCCACTAGATTTTCATTTTCCTCTTCTCCTACAAAGTTAGAGAAGAAGGAAGTGGTATTCACTATTTTTTCAATGTTTACATCTAGCCTTTTGGAAATAATTTATTCTCCAATCCTTGTATTTATCGAAGTTGGCACTATGTTTAATGGCTCCACATCCAATAAGCATGCTTCCTCAAATTTCTAAATAAAGTAATATGCCAATAGGTCTTCTTTGAAAAAATTCCCCATATCTCTACTTTTTTGAATAGCCAAATTTAGGTCACCTCCCAATATTATTTTCTCTTCACTTAGAAATGATTCATAAACTGATGTGGATATTCCACCAGAACACTTTGTCACAACAAATCTGACAAGTTTATGCAATCTATAATTATGCAGTTATTTACCTAAGATTTGGATTAAATATTACTTGCTTAATGCATGAAAATATTGAAATAATTGAAACAAAAATAAAAAAGCTAAGCAAATAACACACCATCCACACAATGAACACAAAATGTACCCTAGGAAAACCCAATATGGGAAAAAAACAACTAGAAGGTGAGGCCTATGCTTCACATTTTTGTTCTCAGTTATGAAATGCAAACACAAAGAAAGGGGAACTCACTATGGAGTTCTTCTACTTCCTCTATTTTTCTTCAATATCCCACTCCCAAATGCTCTGCTTAACTACAGAAATATACAAGAAATACGATAAGAATGGAATCTCTTCCTTTCTAATGTAGGAAAAATCCCTTAACCTACAAAAACACCTCGAGTGGATGGTCACTTCATTTTCCCATCCAACACCTAAGCATTATAGCTCCAAGCCCATATGACCAAGGGCTTACTCCTTTACCAAAACAACATGCACATGGAGTTGACCTTCTTGAACCCCTTTAGGATTCCTTAATCCTTCACTCTTAACTGGCTTCAAATATCTTGTTTAACGCTGCAGTTAACTGGATTTAATTCTCTTCCCAATTAATATTATAGTCAATCGGCCACCGGGACACCGGAATCGTTGGATCAACGGGATCCTCTGCAATCTCCTTTACACTGTGTCCCAACCACCGAGACACCGACCCACCAGTCCACCCAGAACTTTAATCTTGCACCTTTCAATGACTAAACCTTGTCTGGTTTAACTGGCCACCGAGAATCGGGGTATTTCTCCATCTCATCCCCATTTCTTTTCTTGTGAGTTTGGTCCGGTTGAGATTCTATTAACCAACTCACCAGACACTAGAACACTCTAACAATGTGTCGTTTCATGAGGGTTTAGACCGATCCAGTTGCTTCTCTCTCATTCGTTGATCTATTCCTATGATCAACTATCAATGGTCAAATCTTCTTCATCTTCCAGTACTATTTCAATCATTTATCTCTTAATGATCAATGGTCTACAATTCTCCACGTCGTCATATTTACAACTCGTCAATCTCGATGCTTTGAAAATCCATTCTCTATCGGCTTCCTCATACCCACACTCCTCAATGAAGTTCATAGGAACTTTGTTCCTCAATCTCGCTCTCCTCAAACTTATTCTCACTTAATGTTTCACCCATATTAAGATTCACTCTGACCGCTCTATTCTTCCTAGACATAGGTGCTCAAACTCATTAAGGTCGATTTCCCACACACCATCTTTGTGCCGTCAAATCGAGGTTTATAAATACATAGAAACTTATCAATACAAAGAGACATTTACACACATAGCTCAAATGCATCAATACGACATTTCTATTAAAACCCTTTGTACATAAACTTAGGAATACACCACTTTCCTCTATTGGCCTGATTCGCAATATGGGTACTTCCTTGGTATTCTCTTTGGCCTTATTTCACTTTGTTTGGCCACCCATGTTCATTCATGCCTGAAGGATTACATTTTATACATGGAAGGTCAACTTCCATACCATAAAAAACTCCTAAAATCCTGCAATTGATTACAACAATAGCATTCCCACTCTCTATTCTTGATTACATACATATGAGGATCAATTAGATCGAATTCTCCATAATTAGGAAAGCCCAACTAATTGCTTTACATGGGAATTAGGGAAACAAATCCTATAATTCTAAAATCTAATTACAAATGTAGAGAAATACAATTAATTCATAAAGGGAACCCACTCCCTTTGATAAATTCCAAGACCCCCTTAGGGCTGCTCAAAATGGTTGATTCTTATGGGAAATTCTCATGCATTAGACTCCAAGGGTACAAAAATTTATTGAAGTCCACCTAGATCTAAAACTTGTTTTTTTTGTTGCCCATTTACTTTATTGTCCTACTATTGTATTGTTGTTTTTTGCAACCTTCTAGGATCCCATACTTTACTCTATTGTCCATCTACATTGTCTTCACAATCATCCTTAGCCAACTAGACTTGGTTGTTGATTTTCCTCACGACTTATTTTCTTTCCCACTTGGGAATCTTCATCAAATGCTTCCATAAGTCATCCAACTCAATGTCTAGTAATGCCCTTTGTTGGTACTTATTGTTTTTGTAAATTGGTTGTTTCAAACGTTCACATAAAATATGTATGGTTGTTGTCATCTCTTTATCTCCACACTTTTTTTTGTCCTCAACTCCTTGAGAATATTTATATCCTTGCACAATGGTATTCTCTTCTTGAGACATTACCTCAACAATGCTTTGTTTCATGAGATTTCTCCACTCCTCTTCATACACTTATTCCTAAGAGTGTAAGGCACTTAGTTTCCTTTTACATGGTTGTTCTATAACATATTGACTATTCTCGTATTTAAAATTATTATGTCTGACTGCATTTGCACATAACTCAAACAAATTACATAAATTAAATTTCTTATTAAATTCTTGAAGTCCCACATAAGTCAAGAACATGACCCTTAACACCACTTGTTTGTCTTCATTATATATGTAGTTTCTTGTTTCTTCCTGTCCATTGGTTCTTTCTCAAATTTCTGATTTATCTTTTGTAGCTTGTTGATTACATTTAGTACTTTCATCCTCTTTATTTTCTTTCGAGATGATTTCTTTCTTTACATCCTCTTCAATTATAATAGCATTGTTGGGTGCTCTTGGATGTTGTGTGCCTGCAACTGCTATGAAACCTTCTTCAACCTTTGGATTAGATGCTAACCATTTTTCCAACAACTTTAGTTCTTTCTCAAAATATGTTTACACTACATCTGATTGTTTTCCTTCTTTTTCAGTACTTGCATTCTTTGTCATAAGACTGTTTCCTTTCATTCCATCTCCTAGAATCTATTTGCCTCCATCTCTTTGAGACAATTCTACATTATCTTCTTTCTTTATGTTATATTCTTGGTTATGTCTCTCTTATATGACCTCATGCAAAAAACCTTCATCTCCCTTTACAACATATTTTAATGATTGTCCATATTCATGACCTATGCAAATTGCATACACGCATAATTCATTAGTTTTAAAAACATGAGACTCCTTTGTCTCTTTAGATGCCTTTAGCATATT
>JASDQU010028975.1:723-20780 GCA_032191745.1 Picea mariana | reverse complement strand
CGCAAATGATAGCCCAAATAGAGATAAAATACAAAGAACAGATACATAAACCAATCACAAATTAACACGCTATGTTAGATAGTCAACTTAACAATTGTACGTCACAACACAAATACACAAGACACACATGCCATTGGTTGCAAAGGAACCATACATATCTTATTATAGTCTAGTTTAATTACGCATGATACACATATATGATATAATTTTCTTTTACCTCACGATTTTAGTCTCTTTATACTTACTCAATCATTTAAGGGTGCACTATTTGGGTTGGTAGATCAACTTCAAATTAGGTGTAGATACAATCGATTAACTATGAAAACATGTAGAATAATCAAATACATTGAAAATACATGATCAATGGGCACAAGTGGATTTTTAACTTGAGTTCTAATTCTAGACCAACATTATTCAACCCTAAAAATATGCTTTATCATATTGTTTGTCTCAATATTATCTAGATATGAATGGATGAATATCTGAAGAAATGATAAGGCACAGATGTTGTAAGATGGGAAAGGTTGATCTAAAGGAGTTGGAATGAAAAAATAAGCTTAAACTAACTACAACTTTTCAACACTAATAATTAAAACCAAAACATGTTGGGACATAAAGAGAAGAAAATTGGACACTAAAAATGTTGATGCACAATCGAGAATCTAAGTCAATATGAACCCAACTATCTTCTAATAGATATAAAATCATACAAAAATTTGTCATATTGAGATGGCGTGAAGGATGTGTAATGAAATTTCAAAAAATCACTCATGTTTGTATAAGCTCTATTATTGTTGGTGGGTGGCTGGAACTACTAGGATAGGAAGTGACATTATGTAATCATATAATCTCATTTCCATGACCACATATTTGAATCAATATTCCAATCATCTATCACTCTAATGGTCAAGGATGATTTGTAGCATTTTCTCAAAAGTTTGTGTATGTTTTGATGACCTAAATATATGCTAATGTAGTTCATCTATTCATTTTGCATGATAATGTTGTATCCCAAACATGGTATTCATGCATGTTTTGAAGAGAAGCAATGAATGCTTCTAAAAAAAGTGATGTGTTTCTACTATATATGTAAAATTACTTTCAAGAAAGACTAGAGAACTGTTTGAATATTATCCATACGGGGCTTTTCTAATTTTGATTCTTGCATGCATGTTGTGAGGTCATTATCATACCCTTGGCTTTTTGTTGTGTGAATTTTAAGTCCTCAATTTCTTTTTTCTTTTGATATAAATAATTATTAAGAGATAACACAATCATATTTAGGATTGGTTATCTGTTTAGGTGTCACTGAGCACAAGCTTGATTTCTACAAGATATATTATTAATCCAACAATTCCCATATTGATATCTAACATTACTAAACAAAAACTGTGATCTGAATATAACACATCTCCAACATAACTTCATCTAATATTATTAAGGCAACCAAAAAATCATCCATAATGGTTTCTTCTTGTTTTCTTGACATGATACCATTTTAACCAATAAAAAACCTTCTCTATAAACATAAAATCTCTAATTCATGAGATAAGAGAAGTATGATTAAATAAGGAATCCTTGGACCATTTTCTGGTGGTGCATGGCTTTGGATGAGTCATAGTTGTTTCTTTTTCGATCATTGTTGTTGGTATTGAGGCATTGGGAATTGATGGAGGTGGTAGGGGAATTAACTGTGGGGTGAGCACAATGGTTTATCTATGAAAGAGATTCACGTGGTTGACGATAGAGGATTCTTTAAAGGAATCTATAGAGGGGTGAAATTGTTAGGTACCAAATCTATTATATTAAGTAGAAAATAGAAATACTGCGTAAATTACCAGTAGAACAACAAAATGTAGAGAACCAAAACAAAAAAATGATACCTGTATTGATAGAAAGCAATGTTCACTTGCCTCTTTGAGGGGGAAAATTCCAACTAAGAAAATCTCTATTACAATAATTCTCAAGACAAGGATTTCTCATGCCTCCTACTCTTATTTATACTAATTCTATCTTCTAAACAAATTTATAGAGGAAGATATTTCTATAAGAAGAATCTTCTATTAGGTATTCTTACATTGACTTGTTCATATTTATTAAATATTCCTTATTAACTATTGTCATCCTTTATTAACCGTGCAACGATTCAGGAACAAGCACAACGATCCAACGTTCCTGAGGGCCGAAGGCCTGGTGCCCAAGAGGATTCTCTCCAGATCCCAAGCCACCTGAGGTGAGCTTCCTGATCCAGCCCAATCCTGTTGGGATTCAGAAGTTTTGGCAACGTTGAGCCTCAGGAACAGGTGCAATTTTTAGTTCCTGGGGGCCAATATGGTGCCCAAGGGGATCCTAGATCCACCCCTCGATCTAGCCCCTAAGCCTACTGGGATCAGAGCCTAGCTCTTCTCTGTGATGAGCTATGCAGGAGGTGGTGAGCCTTTGTCTCCCCCTCCACCCCCCACCGATGAAGTAGCATTTAGAATATTAGTAAATTCCCAAGGGAAGAAGAAAGTAGGTGGAGCGATGCCAAAATTCGTAAGAAAGATGGAAGAGGTACCAATTATCGATCTACCTTTGGATCAAACCATGAATGTGGTCGTCTCTTTGGCAGACTGAGCTTTAGTTGGACAATTCACAGGGCTTTGGCCCTCTCCTTGAACAATTGAAAACTGGATTCAGAAAAATTGGAGACCATTGATCTCAAACAACGTCACCTGCTATGCAGTCAGAAGAGGCTTCTTCTTGTTTGAATTCATCTCCAAAGAGGATCATGACTTGATTTTTAGGAGTGGGTCTTACCTCATGGGACCACAAGGGCTCTACTTAAATCATTGGACCCTTGACTTTGATCCTGTAATGGATGTTCCAAAGGTGGTTCCGGTTTGTGTATGCCTACCCAACCAGCCGATCCATTGTTGGAACCCCTCCTCCCTGCAAACTATAGGTAACGGGCTTGGAATATTTATTGACAAAGTTGATCCAAAAGGGTAGTATTCTTGCGCTCGGATCTGTGTAGAAGTCGATTTACAAGTTGGTCTCCCTGAAGAAATCAATTTAAATTTCGGGGAATGACATCATTATCAAAAATTGGACCATGAGCAACTACCATTTAAGTTTTGAAGCTGCCACGAATATGGTCATTTCCAAAATCATTTCCCAAAAACCCAGGTTTTACAGCAAGAGAAAGATTCAGGAGAAGGATGGAAGCAAGAAAAAATATCCAAGGAAATCCCCAACCCTAATTCCAAAATGGTGAAAGTGATATGGGAAAAAAATTTGTGGTGCTTGGAGAACAAGATAATGAATCACCTACAACTAAAAATAAAGAAAAAAAGCAAAACAATCCAGAAACAACAAGCCAAGCTAACACATAATCACCACCTCTGCTAGAACCAAGAGAAATCCCGGAAACCCAACTATCAGGGACCGAGGAAGAGACATTGGAAGAAGCTGAGGGTAAAGAAGATATTGGGCTATCTCTTAACTCCCCAAAACCAACCACTAAAGGAAGGAAAACGGCAAAAGAAAGAAGAGAAAGGGTGACATACAAAGATAAACTTCAAGGATCTCAACAAACTCTGGAAACGATGCTAAATTCTAGAAGCACAAGGAATCAAGGGAAACCCTCTCATAGGATGCCTTCCAACCCAAAAAGTAAGTAATGAAGATAGTCTCCTGGAATTGTAGTTGCTTAGGAAGCCAAAAAAAAAAAGAAGCAATGAAAGATCTACTCCAAATCTCAAACCCAAATATTCTACTTATCCAGGAGATTAAATTGGAGGAATCAAAATTTCTCCAAACCAGCACAACCTTTTGGAACAAAGGAGTAGGTGTAGCGGTCAGTGCTAGAGGATCCTTCAGAAGAATTGGCTCCCCGTGGAACTCCTCCACTTTTGATCTATTGAATACTGAGCATTGTATCCATTGTATCCTCACCAATCTTCTTCATAAGGAGTCAGGTATCCATATTTGTTTATCTAATATTGATGTTCTTGTTCTTCCCTCTGAAAAAAAAAGCTGTCGGAATATTTTGAAAGAGTTTCTTAGCAGCCATCAATTGGAGAACATTATTATCGTTGGAGATCTAAATGTTACTTTATCCCTTGGAGAAAAAAAAGGGGTTTCCATCGTAAGAGACCCCTTTCAAGAATGGGTTGAAGACATCGTTCTTGATTGGGATATGGAAGATATAAAACCCCCTAGAGGAAAATACACTTGGTCTAATAAAATAATTGGCCCAAGGCACATAGAAGCAAGGCTTGAGAGATTCTTGGTCCAAAGCTCCTTCCTCCTTTTAGGCTCAACGTGGTCTCTAAAATCCTTCCCTTCAACACCTCCGATCATAAGCCAATCTTCCTAGAATTCACCAAAGACTCTTATCTGGCTCCAATCCCTTTTCTCTTCAGCCCCTCTGGGATCCTTCATGAGGATTTCCATGATCTAGTCACCCGAGTATGGCATATTCCAGTCACAAGTTCTCCCTTTTTTGTGTGGGAAGAAAAACTATGAATATTGAAGCGAGCTCTCAAAATCTGGGAAAAATCCTTGAAATCCCCTTCATCCCAAAGAGTGGAAGCCCAACAACATATGGAAACTCATCAACTAATTATGGAAGAAGGAAATATAAACCCAAATAGATTGGAGAAAGAAACAACCCTCCATAGAAATCTCCATTCAGCCTGCAGAGAGGAAGAAGAATATTGGCGACAAAAATCTTGTAGTCTTTGGCTCAAAGCTGGGGATAAGAACAAAAATATTTTTCATAAGCAAGCAGAATCCATAAAAAAATTCATTTCAGTAAAGGAAATCCATAGCCAGAATCGGATTGTAAATGATTTTGAAGGAATCAAGCAAGATGCTCACCTCCATTTTAAAGGGATTTACACTGAGGATTCTTCCAGCGAAAACCACCAGCAAGTTATCAACCTGATTCCTTCGATCATCCACCCAAGATCCAATAAAAAACTTATAGATCCAATCACGTTAAAAGAAATTAAATCGACTTTGGATAGTATGGACTCCGATAAAACACCTGGGCTTGACGTCTTTATAACCCGATTCCTCAAAGTCTGCTGGCCAATCATAAAACATGAGTTGCATAAGATGGTAATAAAGTCAAAAAAATGCCACAAGATTGGTGGGAGCACCAATTCTACGTTTTTAGCCTTAATACCTAAAGAAAAAGGAGCCTTATTCGTTGATATATTTCACCCAATCTCCTTGTGTAATATTGGTTACAAAATTATCACAAAAGTAATCACCAACCAACTCAAAGGTATTCTGCCAGCAGTCATCCCATAGAACTAAGGTGGCTTCATCAAAGGAAGGCATATCACTGAAAATATAATTGTGGTTCAAGAAGTGATTCATTCAAGAATGCATCAACACGAAAAAGGTATGGTTGTGAAGTTAGATCTTGCAAATTCTTTTGACAGATTAAGGCATGATTTTTTATTTCAGGTAATGCAAAAGTTTGGTTTCAACACTACTTTCATTCACTGGATTAAGGCTTGTATCGGGTCTCCATGGATTGCCCCATTAGTCAATGGTCAAGAAGTAGAATTTTTTCAGGCATCTAGGGGGTTTAGATAGGGATGTTTGTTGCCTCCTCTGCTTTATGCCATTCAAGCATCAATGCTTAGCTTCCAACTAGAACAATTTCATATTCAACATGAATTAATGGGCATAAAAATAGCAAGAGGGGTCAAAGATATCAACCATGCTCAATTTGTTTTTGATACGCTTGTTTTGGGAGGGGATAGTACCCTCATAGCTCATAAATTTAAACAACTAAACATCTATAAGGAAGCTTATGGGAGCTAGATAAACTACAGGAAGAGTCAAATATTTGGATGGAATTGCAAGACAAGGGAAATGGTGGAAATAGCTCGTAATTTGGAGATGGAAGGGGAAACACATTGGGACTCATTCAAATATTTAGGAGTTCCCATGTTCAAATACAAGCCTAAATCCTCTCACTAGTCTCCTTTACTTGACAAGATAAAATCTAGAATCCAAGCTTGGGGGGCTTACTGGCTAAATCTGGCAGGGAAGCTTGTTCTCATCAAATTGGTCCTTACTAGCATTTTGATATATCAAAGCTCCATTCTGTTATCTCCAACTGGATTTACTACCAAAATTGAGGTAATCCTAAGAATATTTCTGTGTAAAGGAGGCAAAAAAAGTGACAATAAATTTCCACTAGTCAGTTAGGGGAAAGAAATAAAGACTTACTCAAAAGGAGGCTTTCAGATAAGAGATCTAAGATCCCAAAATATGGCACTAGGGGAAAAACTCCTCTGGAATCTGGTAATTGGAAAGATAACGTGGAGAAAACATGCCTTGTGGAAGAAATACTACACTGGAGCTAGGAGGAGATGTTTTTACACAGTCCCTAAAGTCTCAAAAGGCTCCCCTATTTTAATAGTCCGTCAAAAAGATTATGGTTTCTTCAATCCTCTCTTAACATGGATACCTAGAAACGAGAAAAATGTCTTTATTTGGGAGGAATCGATTATGGGAGAGCCTCCGTTAGACTCCCTGCCAGTCACCTCCAATATCAAATACTTTCTCCACTCCCAAAAATTATCCACGCTATGGGATATTTCAAACTGGCAAACCAATGAAACCAAAATTTGGAAAGATTGGAAATTGCTGAGTTGCCCAAGTCATCTCCAAAATGAAGAAACTCTGCTACTAGATTTTCTTCATGGGAGATCTCCTATTGCAGCAACCCAAAAAGACCTCAGGGGATGGGGATCTCAATCTAGCTTGTACACTGTCTTTGAAGGTTCCAAATAGGTTAACGTGACTCCGAATGTTCTTCCCAACCCATCTCTATGGAAAGAAATATGGAGGGTGAAATGTCTCCCAAAAATTGATATGTTCACTTGGAAATTGGGTCACAATGCCATACTTATAGGAGACAACCTAAAAAAAAATGTTGGGAAGGCCCCATGCACTGCCCCTTCTACGTTTCAAAGGAAGAATCAATGGCCCATTTACCACTGAACTGTCCATTTGCTCGGGAGGTTTGGAATCTTGCGCTAGCCCCTTGGATGAATCAAGTATTCCTCCTTGCGGATATATCCTCCCTCCTCATTAGTTGGCAGGCTTCGTTTCCCTTCTCCCTCAATAAGAAAGAGAGTCTTAAATGCTGTTGGGTGTCTCTTCCCAATTTTGTTCTCTGGAAACTCTGGTTAGAGTGTAATTCTTGAATATTCAAAGGAAAAAATGTCAGCACAGATCATGTGGTTGCAAAAGTCAAAGCATTTATGAGGCACTTCCTTTCCTCTATTCATCTTCCAGCAAACAAAGGTATGTTAACTATTTTCGGATTTCTAGCCTTCTCCCAAATCCTCTGAAAGTGGAAACTTTTCCTGCGCCTCCCACAAACAAATCGAAAATCAGATTGGACTCTTCATCCTTCACAAAGTGGAAAAAATCACTTCAGAGACATAGCGTCTTCTTTGAAAGAGATTCTAAACGAAACCTCAGTGCGGTAGGTGGGGAAGGGGTGCTTATAGATCCCGAGGAAATAAAGGTTCTCTCGTATTCTTGGGGAATTGGCGAGGACACCAATAACATAGATGAAGCATTATCCCTATGGAAAGGACTCTCTCAAGCCCTAGCCATGAACATTACATAACTAAATGTATTCGGGGATTCTCGTATCATTATTCAGGTCCTTTATTCTAGGAATCTTCCCAGTCACATGCGACTCAAGAAAATCCTCAAGAAAATCAAGCTCCTTCTGACCACTTTTCAATCAATCCAATTATTCCACATACTTCGGGAATTAAATGGAGAAGTAGATAAAGAGGAAAACAAAGCAGTACTGCTAAGAAACAGTGTCTTATCTTTAGATGGAAATGAGGGATATGACAAATTACCTTAAGAAATTTATTTGGGGGCTAACATTTGAATTTAACACTGAGCCTGTCCTAATGAAGGTTGATTGTAACCATGCCATCCGTTTTCTATTGTCTTCCTAATATATTTCATAACCGTTCTCGTTAAAAACAACAATTTTCATCCTTTATTACATGGAAAATATATTATTCTACCTAGGTGAGGGGTTAAGGAGGTTATGTCCATAACATGTCCCCCCCCTTGAAAAACAACCTTGTCCTCAAGGCTTGAGATGAGGAAACTATTGTAGAATGGTGGCTGGATCCCAGGTGGCATATTCTAGAGTTGTATCTTTCCACTGAACTAACACTTCCTTGATGGTGCGCTAACAGAGATGACACTCTCACTAGTCCAAGACTGCTTATGGCTGCAACCAAATGGAACCTTATTCATCCAAATCAGGGAGATTGGTTTGAGTGTGGCACTTAGTTCCAATCACTTTCTTTAAGCATGAAACATGAAAAACAAGATGGAGCTTAGAATCACTTGGCATAGCTAATTGGTAGGCCACAAGTCCCACTCACTTGAGAATTGTATAAGGACCATCAAATTTGGGAGAAAGTTTCTAACAATGTTGAACTTTGAGCGATGTCTGCTTATAAGGCTACATATGAAGAAAATGTTGGGCATAGGCCCATTTTGGGGAAAAGGCACGACGTGGAGGAAAGACAATTGGAAGAAAAGCATGCGAGGCGCACATGCAAGAAGAAGGGAAAGAAAGACAACTAATAGGAAAAGCAGTGGACGAAAGGAAAATGCACATGCAGAGGAAGAAAGTGCGCAAGGACAACATGCAAGAAGACCTAACTAGGTTAGGGTTTTGGTAAGAGAATGTAACAGATGATGAGCCAAAAATAGATATAAATAGACACCTAGGAGGTCTAGGGGGGGTTTGGTGTTTTTGATGGAGGTTACTCACGTGAGATAGAGTAACAGGTCTGTAACATGGCTATGATCCAATACCTTGTTGTAATTTGTTGAGTTGGGGGAGTGAATAGTAACTAGACCTTGAGGGTGACTAGACTATCTCGGGTGAGATTGCCCAGTGCACTCTGTGTACTGCGTTGCCTTCTGGTTTACCAGGAGGGATGATAGTTTTAGAGGCTTTGTTGGATACCTAGTAGACTTGAACTTGGGTCAATCATGTTAAAGGAATAACTCAAGTAAGCATCCAACAAATGGTTCCATTTCTGGTTGGAACATCATAGGATTGAGTGGATGGGATCCGGTGAAGATCTGTTACAAGAATGTAAGATCTGTAGAAGGAGTGTTAAAAGAATACTAAATCGGATGAAAAGAAGGTGAGAGAATGCACCATTAGAAGGGGATGTTGAGACCATGGAATCCCACAAAAGCAGAGATCGAAAGCTGGATGAATACAGAGGAGCTAGAGTTTGGGTAGGAAGATAACATAAACCCTAGAGTAACACCACACAAATATATTGAGAAGTATATGTTTACTGATCTGCATGAAGTATTTTTCTATGATTTTCCACACTTATTGCAGGAGTGCATATTGAGGTTGAAATACAACCACACAACAAATTGGATCCAACAGTTAGAGTGGACCTTAGTTCAGATCGCGCAGTTACCGCAAGTGAATAACAAATTCACCCGCGCAATAGATTTTTGGCTCAACAGTATTTTTAGCAGACTTTATAACAGAATTTGTAGTAGATACCACAAAGTCGTACAACATAACAGAGAAATAGTTTCTACACAAGCCTCAAGGAAGTTACATTAGATCGCTATATACTTCTATTAAGATATGGATTTATAACAAAGGTGTAATGATAATGGAGTCAGACAACTAAACCTCCCTGTGTGCATGGGGGAAGCAGGGAAGCACTGACAGAAAAAGGAGAAATGGAAGGAGAAGTGGATAAAGGAAAGAAAGAGGAATCCTTGGACCCAATCATGATGGAAGACGATCATATTAAGTGGATCATGGAGATAGCTGGAAATATGCGCAGTTGAGTACCCTACCAATACAAGGTGAACAGAAATAAGAGAGCCATAGTCGCGAGGGAATTCTTGGCAACTGATGAAGAGGAGGAAGAATATATTCAAGCTGTGGATTAGATTGAAGAAATCCTGCACGCAACATACGAGAAGAAGATGAGAGGTCCAAGAGAGGAAATAGAAGGCAACAATCCTATCCATATAAATGTTAGTTTGGATGCCATAAACCCATGTGTGACTAACACACCAAGAAGAACACCACCATTTAGGAAACCAAATTTCGGGAGAAGGAAGATAGTAGGAAGTGAATTCACACAAGGAAAAACAACTGGGGGAGCCAGTTTAGGAAGCATTAGTCAAGTATCTACACCACGCGAAGGTAGCAGTTCAACATTCAGGATGGCAGGACATGATCCCAACATTCGATTACCAGAATTTCGAGGAGAGGCAACAAAAGACCCTGAGAAACACTTTTTTATTTATGCAAATATCTGGGAAGTAAAATAGATCACTAATGAAGACACTAAACTTGCACAACTATCTATCACTCTAAGATACCACACACTAGACTGGTACATGAGTCTAGATGTAAACAATGCACCTAGGACGACAAGGACACTGACAGACATCAAGAAATTACTGATTGGTGAGTTCCAGAAGCTTATCTTAGAGGATCAATACATGAACGAGATGATAGAAATCTGATAGAAACCAGGAGAATCTGTCTGGGAAACTGACCAATGATTTAAACATCTGAAAGGGAAATTGAGGTATGCTATGACTGACATCAACATAGGCATCTTTTTGTGAGTTCTTTGTTTCCATACTTGAAATACCCACTCAGACAACATAAATTCCAATATCAAGCAGAGGCTCTACAGGCAGCCTTGCAAATGGAGGAGAATCAGTTCCATCAGACAGATCCGGCTATAGAGGAGTTGAAGGAGGATCTGAACAATCTTACCTTTCAACTCAATCAGAATAAGGGAAAGGACAAGCACGAAGCTGTTTGGTGTACCACCCGTAGAACATAAGGGTACCATAAGAACAAATCTCCAACATTCATGCAGTATATGGAAACAAGGATGCCAAATCCATTGCTGACAAGAGGACCCTGATGTGAAATTTGCAAGACGCATGTGCATGATACATATCATTGTCCTATGATGCAAAAATACCAGACAATACCAAAGAATGCATACTGCACTTTTTGCAAGTCAGTAGGCCATGATGACAAAGCCTGTAGAACCATGGATCTGATAAGGGAAAGGACGTCAGACACATATAGGTTGCAAGACAAAATGATGACAGGGAAAGCTACACCTCAATTTAATTAGGCACCACTGGAGTATAATATTGTGCCACAATAGTATAACAATGCACAACCACAATATAGACCTGAGCAATAGAATCATGTACCTCAATACAATACACTGCGCGAAGGTCATGCTAGGTACAGAGGAGGAGGATGAGGCAAAGGAGGCTTTAGATGTGGAATAGGTCCAGTAGTGTGCCATAAATGCCAACAACCAGGGCACTATGCAAGAGAATTCCCTCTACCACCTGCGACATGCATGTATTGTCATGCAACAGATCATGATATAAAGGATTGCACAACACTATTGGGGAAGATACAGGAGAAACACAATCAGAACAATTAGAAAGTACAATGGATCTCTACAGAATCTAGAGAATATGGAAGGATCATCAACATAGTGATGCACAAAAGTGCCAAAATAGGAGATGACGCGGCTAAACAGGAACTAGTACCGCACTAGTGGATTAAGAAGAATACTGAGCCACCCAAGCGATTCGATGCAGAAAAGGAGAAGGAGACATTTAAGGAGGCCATCTAGGAATTTCTCAAGAATAATTTTGCATCGAAATCTACCGCACAACATATCCAAGACATCCCAATATATGAAATGCTGTCAACATTGGACCATACTAGTGAAGTCGACTCGGGAAACCAAGTAAGTTGTATTAAAACTTTCCTGCAATCCCGTATTCAATTATTTAAGGATCCATCATCTGTTATATTATTACATAATCTGTTAGATAGATGTACCACAAACTCTAAGGGAAGTTAGAACAGAGGATAGTCAATCACCTCCATGCCATAAGGAGAACCAACAAAGAATTTAGATTGAATGCCAACATCGAATATTTCAACATGGGTGATGTGATATTAGATCTTGGATCTCAAGTGAATGTATTACCCAAAAAGACATGGAAATGCATCTGAGAACCTACCTTAAGCTACTCACCAATCGAACTAAAGTTAGAAAACCAACACATAGTTCTACCAATAGGGAGGCTGAAAGGAGTGACAGTAGATTTGGACGGAGTGCACACTAAGGCAAACTTTGAAGTGATCAAAATCATGGATGACACAACACCATATCCAGCCTTACTGGGATTGGATTGAGCATTTGACAATCAGGCGATAATCAACCTGAAGACTAGGAAGATGACATTTGAGTCAAGTGAATACATGGTTATTGCGTCTCTATATCCATCAGAATCTGAAATATTTGTGGAACCAACATGTCTAGATCTAGAAGAAATTAACCAATTGTACCGGACCACTGCATGCACCAAAGATTACATTAACCCAACTACCGATGGTGTACTTAGATGGAGAAGTATCACATCATGTGCTTCTGACTCAGACACTGGTCTGGAGAATTGGCAATAACGCCTACATGAGGTCTCAACCAAAAGATTCTCTTGAATAGACCATGCGGTAGGTGGGTTGGGAAAGAAGTCAGAGAACCTCCAAGTTTCCATGGAATCAATGACTTGGAAGAATTCCTAAAAAGATATGAGGACAAAGTCTCGGACAGTCAAATATTGTTATCTCTTGAAATTGCACTTAAGGATACACCTGCAAGATGGTGGGGCGCACAAAAGGAAACAATCAAGGATTGGTATCAATGCAAGCGGTTACTGCGCATTAGGTTTGGTGCAGAGAAAAGAAGCTACCAACAACATAAATACGATGGACAGAGGGCAAGCAAAACACTTGGAGAAGTGGAGAGTGCTGTGGAAAATGACACCCCTAGAAGAATGGCCTCACCATTTCGTACACACATTAGAGGGAATCCCAACAAACTGGTATACAGACCAAGAAATATGCAGAGGAACTACGAGTTGGCCAACACTACAACATAAATTTACAGTCACTTTCTCATTTGAGCATGAGAACCCCAACATCGACGCAACCCTTAAACAAATAAGAGGGGTGATATTCATTAAGGAACCATAAGTTGAACTCATAACAGAAGAAAAACAACAAAACAGATAGACAGTGAAAGAACTGTTGTCATGCTACCATGTGCAGGAAGAAGTACCAGAAGAAGACAATCCACACGATATTCAGATTGAAGAAGTTGAAGGTGAAAGAGAAGTGGAAGGTCCACCTCTATAATTATAAGTAACTTTTGCGCCAATCAAGGTGAAGAAAGTCAACATTGGGACAGTTGAGAATCCCAATATGGCCAACATTGGAGACTACTGGGATGAGAAAACAGTGGACAAGATAATAGAATTAATGCACGAGTACAGTGACCCGTTCCCAATGAATTTTACAAAAATGAAGGGTATTGCAGGAGAACTTGGAGAGATGAAGATCCCTCTCAAACCAGAGGCAAGACCTATCAGACAGAGGCCTTACAGATTGAACCCCATCTACAAGCAGAAGGTAAGAGCAGAAATCAACATAATGCTGGAAGTAGGAATCGTAGAACCAGTAGAAGAATCAAAATGGATAAGCCCCATGGTAATTCAGGAGAAAAAGAAAGGAGGCATAAGAATCCGTGTAGATCTGAGAAAGCTCAATGATGCTTGCCTACATGACCCCTTCCCTACACCCTTTACATATGAAGTCCTAGAAAATGTGGGAGGCCAGGAAGCATACTCATTCACTGATGGATTCTCAGGCTACCACCAAATCAAGATAGCACCAGAAGATTGACACAAGACTACTTTTTCAACAGAATGGGGATCCTACCAGTACACAATCATGCCTTTTGGATTGAAAAATGCACCATCAATTTTCTCCAGAGTAGCCATTGCTTCCTTCAAATAATTCATCCATCAATTTCTAGAGGTATACTTGGATGATTGGACAGTGTACAACCTATTGAAGGATCATGTAGAGGTGTTGATTATGATGTTAGAAAGATGCAAGAAATGCCAAATATCCTTGAAAATTAAGAAATGTATATTTGGAACACCCTTCAGAATTCTATTGGGTCACATACTATGTAGATAAGGTTTGATCATGGATTCTACAAATATTGCAGTAATTTTGAACTTACCACCACCAAAATCAATGCGCCAGCTAAGGGCCACATTAGGACATATAGGATATTACAGAAAATTTATCAAGGGGTATGCGCAAATCTGCGTCGATGAATAAATTGCTCAAGAAGGATACTAAATTCCAATGGAATGAGAGATGTCAGCAAGGATTGGACACCATGAAGGAGAAGATGGTCACAACACCCATATTAGTCTTTCCATATTGGGAAAATACATTCCATGTGCATGTAGATGCATCATCCATAGCCCTGGGAGATATTCTAGTGCAACTAGAAGTAGGGGATTTGGACCTTCCCATAACATTTGCAAGAAGAAAACTGTCAGACTTTGGGCAGAACTACAACAATATAGAGTGAGAAGGTCTGGAAATGGTGTATGCACTTCAAAAGTTTAAGAATTACCTACTTGGAAAACATTTTAAGATGTTCACAGATAATTCAACCCTTAAGTACATAGTCAAGAAGCCAATGTTGGGGGGGAGAATTTGTTGATGGTTACTGTTGTTTCAAGAATTTGAATTTGAAGTCATCGTTAAACCAGGAAATACGAATGCAAGACTTGATCACTTGTCAAGGGTCACCAATGGCGAGGAGCCTACAAAATTAGAGGATACCTTCCTTGAAGCACTGCTATTTTCATTTCAGGTCATAGATGATTATTTTGCTGACATTATTGAGTATTTAAGTACAGGGACTGCGCCACAAGAATTTAACACCGTGCAGAGGAAGAATCTGGTTGTCCAAGGAGCCAAATGCCATTTGATCACCGAGCACTTATATAAAATGGGGGCAGACAACTTATTGAGAATGTGTGCGCTAGAACACAAAAGGCCTAGGATATTAGCAGAAGCCCATGAAGGAATAGAGAGAGGACACTATGAAGGAAAAGCTACCACACAGAAGGTACTGTGCGCAGGATTATGGTGGCCAACTATTCATCGAGATGAAAAGGAATACTGTCAACAATGCAATGTTTGTTAGAGGGTTGGAAAACCAAACAGACAGGATGAGATGCCCTTACACCCCCAAGTAACTCTACAACTATTTGAAAAATGGGCTATCGATTTTGTTGGGCCAATTCACCCACCCGCAAGAAGATCAGGTGCACGATACATCATCACTATGATAGATTACCTCTCAATATGGGCAGAGGCAACACCGGTTAAAGATTGCAGCGCATAGACATCAACACACTTCATGTTTGAACATGTGCTCACCAGATTTGGATGTCCAAGGATCCTGATGAGTGACCTAGACACTCACTTTATCAACAGTACTATTAGATCTCTGACTGAATAATTTGAGGTCTACCATCAGAAAATTATGCCATACCATCCTCAAGAAAATGGAACAATGGAATCCTTCAACAAGATTCTAGAGAATGCCCTAACCAAGATTTGCAATGTCAACAGGGATGACTGGGATTCAAAGATACCAACAATATTATGGGCATATAGAACTACCTGTAATAATCTAACATCGCAGACACCATTTAGATTGGTGTATAGACAAGAAGCAGTGGTTCCATTAGAATTCTTGGTACCAATTCTGCATGTCGCAACAATTACAAACATGACAAAGCGAGGAACAATACAAGAAAGGTTAAGTTAGCTGATGAGCATGGAAGAAGATAGGATTCTAGCAGGCTTTCACCTTGAAGTACAAAAAGAAAGGGACAAAGCTTGGCATGAATGACATATCAAGAGAAAAAGTTTCAAGGAAGTAGACCTAGTCCTACTGTATGACAACAATTTTTTTCAACATCAGGAAAGTTTAGAATGCATTGGTTGGGAACATATGAGGTCAAGACTGTCACATAGAGAGGAGCTGTACAATTGAAGGAATTGGAAGGGAAAGAATTGAAGGGCATGATAAATGGGAGTCGACTGAAGCTTTACAAGTGCGGAAATCTGCGTGCGTAGGTGAGAAAATTAGTGCGATGAGAGGGAAAAGAGTTTGCGCGCACAAGTCATTGAGTCATCACAAAAAAATAATAATATTGTGCTAGAAGCAAAAGGTATAGAATCGAAGGACTTTGCACTCCCAAAAATACTAGCACGCCAGAAAAAGGACTAATGGTCGAAAAGTGCGGAAATTCAAAAAATGACGGCTATGGAAATCAGTTGCCAACTAGCCACACCGGTTGAAACTGTGACAACCCGTACACAGAGGAAAATAACGTAGCGTGATGGAAAGGGAAAAGTTTGAAAACATGGCGCAAAGGAAAACATTTAACATGTACAATAGTACCACGTGCAGGACACACCACCAAAAGAGAAAAAGGGACAACTTTTAGTGTAGAACAATTGTTACGCTGCCGTCCCACTATAAAGTTGGAAAAAGGGGGGAAATGAAAATCACTGAGTCAATTTCTTAGGAGAAGAACACAAAGCCAAGTGAAAGAGAAATAGAGTGAAAATTCGACCGAGCATCCATCAAGTTCGCAAATTTACAGCCTAGTCCCCGTTGCAATGTCACCACCCCAAGTTGGAGAGTTGGGTAGGGCCAGAAGGAACACACAAAGTACTTCTCGCGCGACAAACTCAAGGGATAAAGCAACACTCGAAGTGGTGGATGTGGATGAAATCCACACACTAGAGTATGAAATAAACCTAGTGGTGGTAGAGGAGGAACAAAACCCAGCGCAAGAGGCTGGGCAAAAGGAGGGCACAGAGAGAACTGAGTCCAAAAACTCGAGGGGACAAGGGCCACGATAAACCAAGCAGGCGATGGGTTTAGTGCCACAGAGCCATGAAACATAGGTAGGATAGGCATAAGTACATGAAGGTGTACCAGAGGTGGGGGCCTCATCCCCACAAGCCAAATGAAAGGGACAAGCTAAGAGAAACACGCATGGAGGGGCCTAACCAAAAGTAGAAGGGACCCTAGTTTTGCCAAATATTCCAAGCGGAGTGCGCATAGATGATGACATGGTCGACAGAGTGACTTACATCAAATAATGCAACCATGATGTGGCAGATGTCACTAAATTTCTAGACCTGGCGTCCCATAACTATTTGGAAAGCAGAGGAGAAGGTTCATCAGGCATGCCACTGCTAGAGCCTACGTAGTGGATCCTCGAGATTTACCACACAGGTATCATGAATCTACTGGATGTCCCACACTTTGGGAGGGGAAATCATATCAACGCCTGTATAAAGCAACTCCTTGCACGAGTGCATGGCAGAATCTTATGGATGGATAGGCTGGTGCCTATCATTGTGGACCTCATCATAGGAATTACGAGGCTACCCACAGATGGGGAAAAACCAGAGAAGTACCTCGAGGATAAGACCAGAGCTAAGGCCATATCGTATGAGATCAAGGCCAAGTATGGTGTGAAGTGAGGAAACAGGGGCACTAGGATCAGTGACATCAATGATCCTACGATAAGATTTTCCATTAGAATCTTCGGATACAAACTAATGCGCAAGTGTAGCAAAGAGGAAGTACTAGCTGGTGTGGTCACCACCACCGTGCAGTGTTCAAAGGGGAGCTTGATGAGCTGGACCCCATACCTTCTGAATTCATTCTTGGAGGATTGGAAGGACACACAGGACTGAGGCTCCAAGTTCCACTACTCATGGTTACTCATCCTCATTGGCCTCATTGGATGGAAAGAGCCGGTCTACAACAAGTATATGGAGAGACCAGGGAAATGTGACGCAGAAAGATACATATCATTACACAACAATGTAGACCCCAAGAGAAAGAAGATAAATAGAGACATCTTTGCGAGGTACTTCACAGAAATGTAGGACCTCATTGTGGATACATGGCACATAACACCAGAGACTGTCTAGGAGTTTGGACAGGTTGCGAACTTTAGGACAACGTGCCATAGTTTATGTATGCAAGAAAAGAGAGACAAAGCAAAGGAATGGCTACAACTCAACTACTGCGTCATGTCGGAGGAAATCCAGAGAGAGGTCCAAGAGTGGCCCAAAGAATGGAAGGTACCAGAGATTCCAACTGCAATACCTAGCTCATGAACTCAGATGCAGGGAAGACCAACCCTAATGCACCAAACAGGCACACACGAGGCCAGAACTAAAAACCGAAGTGCCAAAGGCCAAGAGGGGGGAAACACCCCAACCAAGAAGAAATTGCGAACACACAATATACCACCAAGGGGCTCTACATAGACTCCACCACACGTAGAAAAACCACCAATACACTCAAGGGAAGAAGTACACACGGAAGAAACTGGCGCAGGGACACATGAAATTCCTAAGGAGGAATAACAAGGGACATGAAACCATGAGATTCTTGAGGCAGGAGAAGTAGGTCCAACCACTACAGGTGATACCCATAGGCCCACTAGTCCCTAGTCATCAACCACCCAGGAGAAGCGACCAGGGGAGCACACCGGTGGTGACCAAAAGAAGGAGAAGGCCCATAAGCCATAGAGCCATATATCACTAACCTCGGATGATGTGGAGTTAGTGGCGACAACAATAGAGGAAGGACTGACCAAAGTATGGGAGAATGTGGAGAAGAACATGGATTTAATCACATATCAAGTGAAAGAGGTAAAAACTACGTTGGAGTAGTAAAGGATCGGGGTAGCACAGACAAAAAAAGAAACACCTATGCAGGCTAAGGAAGGAGTGCCAGTGCTAGAGACAATGCAGTTTGCAGTGTAGGCTAGCGCTAATTTCATCATCACACTAGAGATGATGTTCCTTTATGAAGAAACAACATGGAAACCCTTAAAGGACATCGAGATGTTGGATGTGGCATTGGCCAAGATTCCAACAAAGCCGATGTATAAACTTCAAGTAATCATTGTGTAGGAGATTCAATCTAGAATAAGAGCAGATGCGACAAAACTATAGGTAGCTCAGAAAGAGAATATCTCAATGAAGGAAGCCCTCAACCTTGAGGTGTAACACAAAGAGAGAGCGCAACAAAGAGTGGTGAAGATGGAGAATCAGATCCACAGGCTGTTTCAAGAAATTATTGAAAGCACAAATGAGGAGGCAAGGTCGTTGGATGAGAAACTGTGTAGGATAGAGCAAAACATCTAGGAATATAAGGAGAAAATTAAAGAGTCGGAGGAATGTGTCACACCCACTACTCCTCCAGAAGTCAGAGCGCAGTGAGAACAGGAGGAAACAACATCTGTGGAGGACATCAACCAAAGCATATAGACAGTCACTGAGTTGTTAGTGAAGAGCGTGCAAATCTGGACTCACCTCCTAGAGGATGGGAGCCTCTAGGAGCTCCAAGAGAAGGAAAATAAACTCCATGAAGCAATGGAGGAAGTGAAGAAGTGACATAAAACAATGTCACTGCTAGAAAATATCAAGACTTCCATTGAATTGAAGGCTCTGCAGTTGGAAGAGAAAGCACTACAAGCACATAAGACATCAAGACATGCGCTGTTGGATCCCCTGTAAGAAAAGGTGAAGCAACTGGTCATGGAGAGCGATGCATCTAAGAAGAGCATTGAGTAGATCAGATCTGAGGGAGGAGAGATCTTACAGTCTCTTATCACAGAACATGTGGTCACCATTATGGATGAAAAGAGTAGTCAAGCTTAATAGTAGTGCCACCAGATAACGAGAATGTATGACGCACTGCAGCAGGAAGTCTCCAAAGCAGGAAGCAAGCAGTGACAATGCATAATTTAGGAAATGACTTGGGACAAGTCACAATGTCAGTGTTGGGGGCCTATTGGGAACAGACCCATTTTGGGGAAAAGGAACGACGTGGAGGAAAAACGGTAGAAAATCATGTGAGGCATGCATGCAAGAAGAAGGGAAAGAAAGACAACTGGCAAGAAAAGAAGTGGATGAATGGAAAACATGCATGCAAAGGAAGAAAGTGAATGTAACGACTGATGAGCCAAAAATA
>JASDQU010028974.1:23590-40833 GCA_032191745.1 Picea mariana | reverse complement strand
CAAAAAAACAAAAATAGAGAAAAAAAATACTATTTTATTTTTCCCCTAAAAACATCTAAAACATCTAATATTTTGCTTTAAAAGGGATATAAAATAAATAATTCTAATTTTCTCACAAAAAATATGAAAAAAAACTATACATTTTAGGGTTTGTTCTTAAAAAATGATTTTTTCATAAAAGATGAAAATTGAAAAAATTACTTGACGAAGGTCAAGGATAGCTTAGAATAGAATTTGGAAAACTCTAGCGCGCCTGAAACCCTAACTACTACTCGGTTATGGCCTCGACCTTTGGTGGGGGTCTGTATCCACCCCCACCGGATATTTCTATGTTCTGTTCGTTGGTAGCTTCTTGAATCAAGATGACTAATACTACCCCCTTCAAGTTTGTTCAAAAAGTTGGATTAAATCGCAAAGGTTGCTTTGCACCCAAAGAAGTCCAAGAACTTTGAAAATCTACCTTAATCGATGGACTCCTGATTTCAATCCTAAGAATGATATTCCTTAGGTTGTCCTTGCTTGGGTTCACCTGCCTTACTTTCCTATCCACTACTGGAATGGTGAAATGGTTCAAAACATAGGCAACACCCTAGGCAATTGACAAATCTAAACCTGGAGACAAGATGTAGGCTTGTGCATGCATCTATGTGTAAGTTGACATTAAGAAAGGCCTCCCTGAGGCGGTTCAACTCACTCTGGATAACTAGACTTATATACTATCTTTATACTATCTTTAGTGAAAGATGGATCCCTCTCATTCAAAAACAAATATAGTACAAGTTTGTTCCCTAGGACCCAAGAACGCACTGACTTCTATTTTTGGGTTTTTACCTAATTATTTTACCTAATTTTTCCCTTACACTACTAAAATTAAAATTTATTTTAATTTAATAACTTTACCTACTTAATAATACCAATAATCATCATTAATAAGTTTATGATTATGAAACTATCTAACCTAAAAAACTTTTACCACTATTAAAATCATTTCTATTTTAACCTTAACTAGCCTAAAAAACCAATACATTATTAATAATTAAAAAACCAATATATTAATAATCAAAAATTAATTATCAAATCAAAATTTAAATTATAAAATTGTTTACCTTACATCCTCTCACCTCTCCTCATAACCACCACTTGTCATATTAATAAACACAATTAAAAAACACCCTTCACTTTATTAAATCTTAAATAAGAATATATTATTAATAATTTTATTAAATTCTAGGATTTCACCAAGCCAACTTTAGGGTTCCCTCCGCTCTTCTTTAGTATTTATTAGGGTTCTTCTCTTTTATTTTTCTCAGGCTTTTATGTCCTAAAGATGGATCCTGTTGTGGATCCGAAAAGTTGACGAAAAACTGATAACACTGTGGTTCTTCCGAATTCTGAAAAACAAAACTCTCACCACAGAAATCTTAACCATCGGGTTAGAACAACTACCTTTTAAATGTAAGGGTTTTCATGAATATGGACATTGTTGGACAACTGAGAGGGGGGGTGAATCAACTGTTACTGTGCTTAAACAATTATATCCATTTTTAAAATTTATTACAGAACTTCTCAATGATGATCACAATAAATAAGCAATAGAGTATTCAACATCAATCACACACATGCATAGTACAGAGACAGATATTTCTGAGGAAACCCATAAAGGGTGAAAACCTCTTCTTCTTTATATGATAATTATTTTCTGTACATTATCATTCTTATGAGCACCAAATCATAATGAGGCTACCACCTCTATTTTGCAAGCTGATACTTGCTAAGAGCACCAACTCTCTGGTTTCTCTAGCACCCACTAGAAGGAAGTACCAACTCCCTCACTACTCCAGCACCAACTGGATGGAAGCACCAACTTCCATTCACACAGGCACAAAACTGTATAAAAGAGAACCAATGTTCTCCCTAGCACCTCCCAACCACCTTGAATATAAAACTTTGCTTTCTGTGAATTTATTCCAATGATTCAATAGTTGCCATTGGCTTACCAGGCTTATCAATGTTCTGCTATGTTGCTCTGCTCTCCTGTATCAGTGTCTCTCTGCTTGCATATCCTTGAGCTTTCTGATCTTATGCTATATCTCTGCATGTCCATCTCAACCTTCTTTTACTGTATCAGTTATGCATATGTGCTCTTTCCTTTTGCTGCGCTGTTTCTCCTCTAGACTCCCTTCTTCTACCTGCATAACACAGTCTTAAAAAAATGCAGCCCAATATCTTCTTTGTTCTGCATTTTTATAGTCTCTTTGCACCTTGTGCATGCTGCATGTGCTATCCCACTGCATAGACTTCACTGCATTCATCATCACTGGCCCTTCTCTTGAGATCTTTTGGATTTACTGACTGTAACAGTCTTCGACCCTTTTCCATATGTCAGTCAATTCTATGATGAGTTTACACTCCACTGGCAGTTGCCTTGAGACTCTTCGTCTTCCCTGTTGATCACCCTGGAGACTCTTTGAATTCTCTGGCAGAAACCATCAGTGGTCTCTAACAGTTACATCGAGGCTCTTCGGCCCCTCTGGCAGCCACCCTACATCTCCTCAAATTCTCTGGCAGTTACTGAGAGAAACTCCACACGTTCATCCATTTTGGTGCCTTCTCTCTTCCTCAAGAAAACTTCACAGTGGGTGCTGGCTCTTCTGGCTAAGCCCCTTCCTTTCAGGTGACCTCTGGCTGTGACCAAACGCCTATTCATAAGGTTCTTTCGTGACTCATGTTTTGGGGATTTGGGGATGAGGCATCTCGACTCTCCAAGTCGTGATCTCCGAAATGGAGCTTAGCTGCATGCTAACTCCTCCCTTAAACCTTTGATGATGTGACCAATGGATGTGACCACAACCCTATTCAAAAAGGCATTTCACGATTTCGCATTTTGGGTTTTCTCCCATGAGTCTCCTTGACTCCTCATATTGTGAACCCCAAAATGGAGCTTGGCTGCTCTAGCTCCTTCGTCCAACGTGACCACAGCTTAACTCAAAACTGCATTTCGCAATTTCACGTTTCGGGGATTCTCTTGTGATTCCCTTGACTTCTCCAACTTTCGGTACCTAAAATGGAGCCTAGCTATGCTAGCTCCTTCCACTCACTTGACCACGGGCGGTGACCAAGGGCCAAGTTCGAAAACGCATTTCGCATTTTGCGTTTTGGGGATTCTGTGAAGAGTTGTCTTGACTCTCCATGTCGCAAACTTCAAAATGGAGCTTGGCAGCTCTAACTTTCCTCTCCATCTCTCGATGATGTGACCATGAGATATGACCACTGACCAGTCATTTGAGTTCTTCTTTCTTCATATCAACGGTCCATGATCTGTGGTGATCAGACGACTATCCTCCATCCTGGAACTTTAGCTTTCGGGACTTTGGGGGAGTATTGATGCTAAAACTACCAAAACTAAACTCCTGGAGTGATGTCATTCTTGCGTCACTCAATGATGTGTCATAAGTTGAGTGGATGCGACATGTCACTCAGAATTGTGATTTCCAGTGGCCTAAAATGGCAAGTAAACTTGACACTTGTCCTTGTATGATTGTGCCATGTGTCCTTGTTGATGTAGACTGCCACCTGTCCTTTCTGATGTGGTCTGTCATGAACTACCTCTTGGATCTGATGGCCCAGATTCATCCTTGATCCAATGACTAAGATTATTTTGCGATTTCACATATCGCAAGTTTGAGAGGTTATAACACCTCGTTCCTTTGACTTTCCATTCAGTGAAGAGATGATCTTTCACCACATGTCCTTCTTGGATCGATAGACTAGATTTCTCCTTGATCCGACGGCTCAGATCATTTCTCCATTTCGCATTTCACGAGTTGGAAGAATAGAGCACCTCATGCCTTTGACTTTTTAGTCAGCGAAATGACGATATTTTGAAATGTGTCCTCCGAATCCAATGACCCACGACTGTCCTCGATGGACGGCCAGGATTTGTTCACAATTTTGGAGATTTGGATGACTCCCGGTCTTATCCGCCTTGCAGCTTCACCAGATCTAATGGTTACTAGTCCTTCGTAATTAATCCAGATCTGATGACCTAGATCTTATTTCAATTTCACATATCACGAGTTGGAAGGTTAGAGACCTTCCTTCCCTTGACTTTCCAGTCAGCGAAATGATGAACTATAACCACGTGTCTTGCCCGATGATGGACGGTCCTCCTGTTTTCGGGACTTTGTAAGCCCGCTTCATGTTGAAATTTAAAGATCATGCAGGTTCTCCTAGATTCGACAATGGTCGGTCCCCGCGCTCAGATCTATCCTCCATTTGTGCACTCCTCCTGTCTAAATTCAGATTTGACGACCATCGGGAATTCAGAATGGGTGATCCAACGACCACTGTCGCTTCTCCTTCATTTGTGTTCTTTCCATCAATGACAAGCGCATTGTTCCTGTGAACATGCCAATAGAAATTTCACCAAAAACTACCCAAAAGTGTCCCCTGAATAAATAGCGCCAAAATCAAATGAGCATTGGAAACTCCCAAAGAATAAAAAATAGGAAGTAAAACAAGCAGCCCATTTGAAACAAGGGTAGAACCAGCCCATGAAAACCCAACAACTGACTGCCCCTATCTTTGAGATGGGGAACAAATATCTAGACACCACCAACAACAAATACAAATCTCTTTCTCACAATGCAGAGGACCCTTGCATTGAAACTCATAATGAACTTGAGAAGGCAAGAGAGTCATCTTCCCCTAAAGTATAGGACCCTCCATAATTCTACCTGTCTCTAGAAAGTGTTATCTCCATTCAACAAGAGACACACAACCCCACACCCCATAACTCATATAAGGGGGTGGAAATCTGGAACATCCATAAAATGAAGACCTGTATTTGGACTCATAAGAGGATACAAATTGAGAACTGGGAGAGAGTGAACTAGTTAAGAAAGAAGGTCAAAAGTACAATCGTTGTAAGAGGGAGTGGAAACCAATAAAGAGAAATAAAGGGGTACCCATGGAACCCTTGATGGAGTCATTAAATGAGAACCACAATCCCCAAAGAAACATAGTGGAATATTCCCCACAAAGGTGGGGATCCCCAAAACCCACCCTAAATGATGAAGATTTTGTCTTGGAATTGTAGGGGCCTTGGGAGCCCTTCCAAATCAGGTTTAGTAAAGGATATTATTAATAAAGAAAGACCCTAGGTGCTCCTACTCTAGGAAATTAAATTGAAGGACACTAACGTCCTTCACCAAAGTACTTAATTTTGATGAATAATTGAAGGAAAAGCAATTGGTTCTAGAGGACCCTCTAAAGGCCTCTACACACTTTGGAATATGGGGGTCTTCCATTTGGAATGTAGTCACTCGACCCTCCACTTGATTCTAGTCAATATTAGTGATATCCCCACTGGAAAATTGATCTCTTTGATAAATGTCTACATGCCAAACCACCCCCAAGAAAAAGCCTCATGTTGGGCCTCCTTGCAACTCTACAGGGCATCGATGTTGAAACTATCTGCATTATTGCAAGGGATTTCAACACCACCATTCTACCTAAAGAGAAAAGAGGAGGGAGTTTTGTTAGATATACCTATAGAGAAAAAATGGAAGATCTAATCTCCCTTTTAGAACTATCTGATGTTATGCCAACCAAGGGAAGATTCACTTGGTCAAATAGGCGCACTGGCCTAGGCCATAGAGCAGATATACTAGATAGGTTCCTAGTTAACAACTCTTTTGTCGATGTCTCCTTTTCCCCTTCCTCCTCCATTTTTCTTTGGTGCAGATTGGACCACCCAATCTCCCTTTCTCTGTTTGATTTTGAAAATTAGGGACGATCCCCTTCCACTTCAACCCCCTCTAGATCCTTAACCCCTCTTTCTCCGATTTGGTCTCGAACATCTGGAGTTGTTGGATTTTATGCTCCTTGATTTATATCTAGGAGAAAAATTTAAAATTGTTCAAGAAGGCTCTCAAAGAATGGGAAACAATCATGTACAAGTCACCTAAGAAAAAAATCAACACTATATCTAATCATTTGGAGGAGATTCAAAGAATGTAGGAATGAGAACAGGTCTTTGTAGGTCTACAAATTGAAGATTTTTTTTTTTCATCAATATCAACAAGCCTTGAGGATGGAGGAGGAGAAATGGCATCTCAAATCTCAAATCTTATGGATTAGAGTTGGAGACATGAACACCAAATTCTTCCATAGGAAAGGAAAATCCCAAATTTGGAAAAACAATGTTCACTAGAGCATCAAAGTGGACTTGTTCACTAGAGCATCGGGGGGCCTTATTAACAATGTAAAAAACCAACTTTATGCTTGGAATATCAACTCAAGACTCACCAACACAATTGCCAGGATCCTTGTCTTCCCTTTTGAAGAAAAGTGGCAGACCTTCAAATATTTTAGAATCCCTCTTTGTCTCCACTCCATTCCTTCCCTCTCCTGGAATCATATATTGGAGAAAATCAAAACCAAATTCACTGAATGGGGGGCCCACTGGTTAAACCATGTTGTGTGAATCATCTTGATCAATTCTATTTTGAGTGCCCTTCCCATATTTCAATTATTGTCCATGCTTGCTCCATCCATTCTAAAGCTCGCCCTCTCTTAGGAAATTAGGTAGTTTCTGTGGCAAGGAGGGAAGTCTAACTCTAAAATATTTCACCTGGTTAATTGGAACACTATTAGAGGCCCTAAATAACATGGGGGCTTGGGAATCAGGGACCCAAATCTTATGAGAAAATATCTAAGAGTCAAATTACTTTGGATACTTTTCTCAGGAAACAGGGACTTGCGGAAAAAAGTCTTATTGCGTAAACACCTATTAGGTCCTAGAATGAGATGTCTGGAAAAACCATCGGATCCCCATATCAGTTCTCAAATATGGAGTCTCCTCAAAGCCTCTCTTCCCCTCCTCCAAAGAAATCTAACATGGGTTCTGGGGAATGGAAAAAATATCAGTATTTGGAAATATAGTATAATGAGGAACCCCCTTCTCCTCGAACTCCGTGAACTTCTCCCTTTAAAATATTGGTTGAATATGCAATGGAAATGTGTCTTGTTCATGATTTCTTCTTGGTCTCATTTTTCTGGATGTTTCCTATGCTGGTACCTTGGGGAGATTGCTGGGCATCTCCAGGAACACTCACACACTCTCCTCCTCAAGCTTCAAGTTTTCACTGCTAATCTACTATCTCTCAAGGATTCCCGGGGGTGGGGACAAAAAAATTACAATGTTAAAAAAGGGTATCTGGTGTAGCTTATGCAAGAAGCTCTTTCCCAAAAATCAATCATATGGTAGAATATTTGGCATTTGGATGGGAAGATTCTAATTGGGGAGAACGTGATCAAAAGGCATTCAAGGCCCTTCAAGGTGCATTCTTTGCTTTTCTTCCTTTGATTCTTCCTCTCATCTTTTCATGAATTATGCTTTTTCTATTCTTGTTTGGAACTTGGTCCTTTGAGGAATTGGACACAAAGTTCGTTGGCCAAATTAAGTTGAACACATCATCAAAATATGAAAATCTCTCTATTAGGGATACTTTTGTGGAAACCAAGGTATCTTCTAGGATGTTTGATCTTCTCCAAAGACAATGACAATAAAATATCTGGGCCTCCTTTCAGGGAATTTCAACTCTAGGGGTCTCTCCGTCTTATGCTTTGAAACCATTGATTAGGAAGAGTTCCTTTGGCTTCATCAACTTTCTCTCCAGGTGACTCTCTCATCACAAGCCCACCCTAAAACATCCTCGCAACTTCATTTAACTCCTATTGAGTTCACAAGATGGCTTCATGATCGAAATCATCATATTCTTTGTTTTTATGGAGCATATAAATGTAACCTTAGGGTGGCAGGAGCGAGTTGGGTACTCTTCAACCCTGGAGGGAAAGTTGAATTTACCTATTCTTGTAATTTAGGCATAGCTTCAAATAACCAGGATGGAGCTTACACTTTGTTTCAAGGTCTCTTCATTGCCAACACTTAGGGCATCCACAAAATCACTATCCCGGGAGACCTGAAGAACACTATTAGGCACCTTCAACTCAATTCCCTCCCAAGTGTTATAGCTAGATTTTCCTCACCCCATGCAACTTGCTCAGAAGGAGTTTTCCATTTTCCTATGCAGACTTGAAGTCCCTTTTTAATATTCCTAGAGATAAAAATAATATTTTTCCACATATACACGCCCTAACAGCTTTGCAACATGCATATACACAGGTTGCACCATTACAACTTGCATACATCGAGTTTTGTGTCCAAAATAAAAAAATGGTGTCGGGTTTCCATGTCACGTCATGAGATCCATGATCCTTGGCCTTTCATATATAAGAAATGCTCTGACTCGGACTTTTAGTTCCATTTGAAGGCTATAAATGGGCCATATCCAAGTTGTGGAAGGATGAGAATAGTTCAACTTTTGAAAGAAAAGTTACTCTGGAGAAATTATTCACATCATATTGAGTCTGCATCCCTTTGTCCTTTTAAGTCTGAACACATTGTTCATACCCCAATCTCTTCCCTCTTTAATGGAGAACCTCATTGTCTCTCTTATATGAGCTTGCCTTTGGTGGAGGATTGAAGTGGTGGAGGCTCAGCTGGAAGGGACTTAGTTTCTCGGTTCCGAGACGTGCCCACACAAAATTTTGTCATTCATAAACTTTTGTTGATCATATTTTAATAGAAATACTCTTTTATCGTCAAATTATTGTCTTGCAAATATTTGAATTGTTATTCCATGAGCATATTTGTTTTGAATATGGATGGATTATGCTATTATATGTGCTAACTTTATATATTATCACCATATGCTTGCATATCTTGGTTGTTGAGGACAAGTTGCAGGTATATAGGTTTGAGTCGTGTGCTCAACGATGGTCTTCATCAAACATCCAGACAAGGTAGGCTCTTTATCTTGTCTTGTTAGCACCCTTGTTTATATAACATACTTGAGATTAGAGTTGATTTCTACAGTCATTCCTTCTGTTGTGGTTTACCCCATGCCATAAAGTAATTTTCCTTGTAACAAAGGGATGTGTGATTAAGCTCCATCTTTACCATAATTCAGAGTTTCATCTAGGATCTCAAATATGCGGAATCATGACATGTTCTCTGCTACCTCAATACTCACGTGTATCTTCAAGCCAATAAAGGCACTTTAGGGAAAATGGGGGAATTATAGACTAACGGGACCATGGGATTCTGTCACATTTCCTAAATTCTCCACCTCACCATGAATCATGCCACTGGACCTTCCACTCCCACCACTTTTTGTTACCTCTACATGTGTAGGATACCTCCCCCATCACCTCGTCATAACTTGCTTTGTTTGACCCTTCTCTTTATTTACTTCACCTAGTCATTGGATTGTGCATGTGGGTTTCTTGCGATCTCCATGGATACATCTCATATCCCCTCCATCCATCGTCGAGCAAGGTTTCATCCTTGGATAGAATGGAAATTATTAGCACCATCCCCTCATAATTTTCTCTATTTGACCCTTCTCTTTATCTTCTCCGCTCACTCGCTAGCTCATTCTTATGGGATGGATGTGGACACCATGGAAAGATCATCAGTCTTATGAAATCATCAATGAGAGAGGGTTTGGTCTTAGAAAATATGGGGAATAACAACCACATTATTTCGTCTAGACTCATATTTATTTGACTTGTTCTATTCCCTTTTGTATTATCAACATGATATTGCAAGGAAAAACCCTCACTTTGAAACTCACGTCCTCAAGGTGCTCCTTGTCTGAGATATTTTCGCCAATGGATGCTCCATGGCTTGCCACATGTGTAATCGTTCGGGAATCCAACTTATGTGGCTAGAAAAGGAGGTGGGATGACTTAAGGAAATTTGTGTAGGTCATGCAAGAGAGATTGAGCAGCCTCTCAACCCAAGTTCTGTCAGTGCTTGAGCTCTTCCTACATCATATATAGGCTCTTCATCACCTTCAGGATGAGTGAAATGTTGTAAGGATGTAGGTAGAATATGTTCATATGCATCTCATTTCCCATAGAAGCCACTCATAGGAGTCTACAGGCTCTGAAGAAGCCCCCCCCCGCAGGTTTGTACCATTCAACTTATAGACTTGAATTCTCTACATCTAGCACCAACTATGACAAATTCAAGTATGAATGAAAAGTATACTACCATTGACTGAATTATGCAATGTTTTTTCTGGTTTTGTTTAGGGGTGTATGCCAAAATATTTACTGTTAGGCTAACTGAATGTGGCTCTTCACATAAGTCTTTAGTTCGGTCCTTTTTGGAAAGGAAAAATAGATTGTCAATGGGCATTGAAGGCCAAAATCTTGTAATTTTTGGAAATTATGAAGCTCTCTGTACATATGTTGCATTTTTTGGAAGCCTTTACTTAATTTAAATCTTCCCGTTTCTATTAAAAAAATGAAAACTGAAAATTTTCCTTATTGAATTTCTCCCTTGTGAAATGCTCCAAACTCTTTGATCAATGCTCCCCAATATTGAATGGAAAGTGAAGAATATGAAAGAAGAGTTTGTTTGTATATAAAAATTAGGGGAACATTTCTATGTTCAATGAATGTGGGATAACCAAAAAAGTAACAAAATAATTAATTACCTAATGCATGAGAAATAAAAATAGTAAAAGCCTTGTTTAATTTTGGAGGGAAATTTACAAGATTGTTTAAAGGAGGGTGGACAATTGTACCATATTTGCACCTTGTCTTTTGGTATTTGCAAATATTATGGAAATACCTCCAATGCCAATGAAGAGATATATTTTTCACCCAATGAGGCGTTTGATCATAGTGCAAGTAATGCAATTGAGAATGTTCATGTAGAACTTCATAATTATGACGTCTTTAAGGGAACCACTAATGATTCAAGAGGAAGAATATGATGGTGATCATTATTTTTGATAGTTTTTTTTTTTGTTAGTTTGTTCGTGACATGTGGGACTAACCTGTGGCTAAGAAACCGTGACTCAGGGGCATCTAAGCCGTCAAAATCACCCAGGGATCGCACTCAGCCTGAGCCACACCAACCCTTAACATGGCTGGATATTTTGTCCCCACAGGTTTCGAAAGAGTGACTTTAACATCACGAAGTGCCTTAACAACACACTCCGACACCGACTGTCCTACACCTCGGGGACTTGATAGTTTAATGATAACATCAATGATGTGGACAATATTCAAAATCTACCTTCAAGTGATGATTTTGATGATAGATTAAATGGTTGGGATGATAACTTTCCTCCTAGCGATGAATTAAATGGAAACATCATTAACATCAATGATGAAACACATATTCCTTCTATCGAGGATGTTATAAAAGTGAAAGTGATGATAATTTACTAAAAACCATATCTTCCTATTATTGGATATTTCATTGGCAACACTAGTTTAGAGGAAAAATATGAGGATGTTTCAAATGATGATGATATTAATAATGATGAATATTTTCCTCCAAGTGTGTAATTTCAAGGAACCAATGATAATGATGAATATTTTCCTCCTATAGGGGGATTTTAAAGGCACTGATGATCATGATGAATATTTTCCTTCGACTGGAGATTTTAAAGGTATTGATGTAAATGATGAAGATTTCCTCCAAGTGGATATTTGAAAGGCACTAATTATGTGGGGAATTTAAAGGCACCAATGATGATGATGTTTATGATTCTTTTACTCCAAGTAAGGATTTTAAAGGTGCCAATGATGATGTTTTTGATGATGAAGACTTTCCGCCAAGTGGAAAATTTAATGGCGTTGATAGTGTTCATAATGTTGATGATTTTGCTCCAATTGAAGACCTTCATGACATATCCAATGACAATGGTAAGGATGGTGATCATTTTCCCATTGATTTTGATATTCCTCTCAGTGATGAGGTCAACAATGAAGATGATGATGGACCTAGAAATGAAGATCAATTTCTAAGTCATTCAAGTGCAATAATTAGAGGTGGTTGGTATTCTCTCATTGAGTCTCCTAGAAATGTTGAGTATGATGAGAGGGAGGATGATATTATTCCTAGTGATGAGGATATTCTTGTTAGTAAGGATGATGATATTCCCATAAACATAATGTAGATAACACAAATAAGCATTTGCATCTACAATGTTATGAACCAAACTCCAAAAATAGTCAATGAATAATCCACTTTGAGGGGGAAACCTCCTTTTACAATTTATGAAATTCAAAATATAAGATGAGATGATCCTAAACTAGGTCTCCTTGGTATATATATATATAGGATACTAAGGGTCCAATTATAATTAAAAGGTCTAGCCGACCATGCAAATATAACAATAGAAATACAACAACTCAATATCTACGGCTTTACATGGGGCTTTGTATAGGGGCTTAACATGCCCCTCCCTTTCAAACAAGTGTTTCCCTCAACACTTGATTAAATGTGGATGTTTCTACATGAAGAACTCATCTTTCCATGTCACTTATTCTATTGGCATGTTCTTCCACATGATGAGGTACTAAGTAATTGCTCAATTTCCTAGTTGCTTAAATCTTGTTTCAAGGATGGTCTTTGGTTCTAGTATGATTTTCACTTTTTCATTGATCTTTATTAAAATAGTTTGAACTAGGATATTTTGATCGATTACCTTATTTAAGAAAGAAACATGGAAGACTGGATGTACATGTGAAGATGGAGGTAACTCCAATTTGTAAGCCATACTTCCAATCCTCTGCAACACCTTATAGGGACCATAATACTTGGGTGCTAATTTATTGTCCTTATTTTGTTGCTTGAGGGACATATGTTTGTATGGTTGTAGCCTCGGAAATACCCAATCCCCCACTTCAAATTCCTTTTTATTGTGATGTTGATCTGCTTGTTGTTTCATCCTATTTTGTGTTGTAAGAAATTTATCCTTCAATCGTTTGAGAACCTCTTTTTGGTGTTCTATGTGGTCCTCCACTGCTTGAACCTTTGCTTTCCCTTTCAAGGGTGATGTGATGGATGGAGGATGATATCCATAAATTTCCATAAATGGGAACATTTTTATGAAGTATGGAAGGATATGTTGTACCACCATTCTTCCAAGGGAAACCAATTGACCATTGTGTTTGTTTATCATATGAAAAACAACAAATATACCATTGTAGAAATTTATTCACAATCTCAGTTTGCCCATCAGATTGAGGATAGTAAGAGGATGTATCAACCAATTGAGTACCCAAAAAAGAAAATAATTTGGTCCAAAAATTTCTAGTGAAAATTGGATCTCTGTCACTTACAATGATCTTATGGATTCCATGTAGCTTCTGAATGGTTTCCATGTTTTTTATGGCTACTGTACTTGGTTTAAAAGGATGGGAAAGAGAGATAAAATGGGCATAATTTGTGAGTCAATCCACTACTACCATGATGCCATTATTTCTTTTGGACTTGGATAGAACTATATTAAAATCAATTGAAACCTCTTCCCAACATTGATTGGTATAACTAATGGTTGTAGGAGACCAAGGGTCTTGATTGTCTCTCCCTTATTATGTTGGAAAACCACACATTCAACCACAAAATTTTGAACATCAGTTTTAATACCTTCCCAGAAAAAGTCTTTCTTGATCTTGTGATAAGTTTTCAAGAATCGTGAATGTCCTCCTATAGGAGAAGTGTGCAATTCCAAAAGGACCTTCTGTTTGAGTTGGGAATTCTTACGTAAATATAAGCAATCTTGATACCACAATAATTCATTCTTCCACACAAATTTATGTAATTGTTTCGAATCTCTTGCATTATGTGTTTAATAACATTGGTATTCTTGTCCAATACTTCTGTAGGTTGTCTCCAAGAGAAGAGGACATCATTCCAAAACCCATTAGCGAGAACATATAACAAAGACCTTAAGGTGGCGTCAGTTCTCATCTGTCAAGGATTTGTTTATTGAGCATAGTTATTGTTCTTATTTAATAACACCAAAACCATTTTATGAAGGGATTAATTACTTTCCCTTAAGAGAACACCGAAGTGGAGAACCCATAAGACAGTTATTTATTTTACCCATCTCGATCACCCATAAAAAGGTAGCGAGCTCAGTTTGGAGTTTCACCTCACACAGTTTGTCACATAGAGGCATTTCGCAAAACGAAGTTCTCACAACTTAACATTAGCATTTGTGTACATATTTTTGTATTGCCCTTTTATACTTTGATGGTTTTTTCTGTGTGCCATCCATGGAGTTGGACGAAGGAGATATACTGCCCTCCATGACTACTCTGGTGTTTAACTATTAAATAAAAGGAATCATATAGATTCTAACAATTTTCCCATCGAGGGTTTTGTTGATACATTTATTTATTTCATGTAATGGCATACGAGTTAGGGTTTCAAGGGAAACCCTTAAACTCTTCTATTAAGACAATCTATTAATCCATTTTTATTATTTATTCTTTAGAAGAACACTTTGTTAACATGGCTTTAAGTTGCTTTGTAATTATTTCCTTTTACAATCTCAATAGATTTCGTTTTTGTGAACTCTGATCTCTCTTTCCATCAGAACTAAGCTTCAATGGTTACAACTCTTATCCCATACTATTGAATATTATAAAGTCTCTATTTTTTCTATAAATAAATTACTATTACACACATTGTGTTCGTTTATTGGTGCTATACCAAGGCTATAGTCTTCCGCAGGGTAAACATTGTATTTTGTTTTGCTATTTTTAGCGATTTTCTAAATTAATCCCGTATTAAGGTTTAGGGTTTTGGTAGCTACGAAATACCTAAAATATTGTATATATTGGATTGTGAATGGTGAAATTCATACAATGAAGAGTTGAGAGGTGCGACACCAAGGAAGGTTCGTTTTCTCCCAGTTAAGGGTTTCCAATGTAAATATTTGTGTACTATGTGTATGAGCCATTGATTAATTTTTGTTTTGATTAAGAATCTGTATGCATTGCTTTACTTCACAGGTTTAAAACTTACAATGAAAGTCATGAGATTAGTATAGCATAACATTAATAACTAATTCAAGTATTATTGTTGCCTGGGTATGTAGTCCCTGAATCTAAATATATGTATAGTAAGATATGGGAATTGTATGCTCTATATTTATTTTACAACTAAATTGAATGATTATATTAAAAGTCCCTTGATGCATAAATGATTGTTGGAATAAATGAAATATTATTGTTAAGCATTTACATTTGATGGCTAGAAGTTGACTTCATTAAACATTATTGCCTTCTAGTGTCTGGCCATGCATACACATGTATGCCCCTAAACAAGAAAGAATATACATGGAGTTGGAGCTTCCCTCAGGTTGTATCCTGAGAAACTAGGGGGTTGGAGCCTCCTTCCAGTTGCAGCTGGAAAACAAAGGAATTTGGTGCTTCCAATGAATGTAATTCTTAAAGACATATAAGAAAAAACATTCCATGGTTTTTTTCCGCTTTGGGTTTCCACTTAAAAACACTGGTGTACTGTGTATGTGTATGATTGCTCATTTTTTCATTGTTTATTTACTCGACAACTATTGATGATAATGCTACATTGATATAACACTTCCATTTTGTGGTTAAAAATGATTGGATTTCTCTATTACTGATTCACCCCCCCTCTTAGTAATCCAACAAGGAATCCTATTTCCATACAATATTGCTTCCAAAAACTTGCTTCAACCTTTGATCCATCACCTTCTCATATTTATTTAGATTCATTATGGATAAATGTCTCCTTCTAAATGAATGTCATGGACATCCTATACGTACTATATGTGTTATGATCTCATCCCAATAACTTTGTTTTTGTATCTGTTAAACTAGTATAAATGACACATTTGACTATTTCAAAAAGAGGGCCAGTGGGATACTCTTGCATCAATTCTCTTCTAGCCTATGTATAATGATTTCTCCCAGTCACATAATAGTCATATTGAAAACATCTTAATCGATCAAACACATCCTTATTAGGAAACTTTATTGAGTCAATAAGAACCAAGTAGTCAACCACATGTGCATATGGATTGATGTCACATTTGATTATTTAAAAAATAGGGTTAGTGGGATACTCTTGCATTGATTCTCTTCTAGCTTATGCAAAATTATTTCCTCTAGTCACATAATAGTTATATTGAAAACATTTTGACCGATCAAATGCATCCTTATTAGGAAAATTTATTGGGTCAACAAGAACCAGGGAGTCAACCACATGTGTGTATGGAATGTACCTCATCAATGTTTTCAAGTTGCGAATATACAAGTGGTGTGACTTTTTAACTTGATATTTCTCTTGGCCTTCTATAGGTCTGCAAAGTTGATTCACATTCAATTGAAGTGTATGGCCATTTTCAACCAAGGTTTTCCTTCTTAATTGATCTCAAATGACATTTTATTTTGTTTTAATAACACCATCTTCTATATCAATATCTAGCTAGGTGGGGGAGGGGTGATTCCTCTTTTTTGTTTTCTTTCTCTATTTTTGTTTTTTTGTCCTTTGTTTGTGTTTTCCCCTAAAACATACCAAAAATATATATGTATATATTTTTAAAATTTTACTTTTTCCCTAAAAACATCTAAAATATCTAATTTTTTTCTTTAAAAGGGATTTAAAATAAAGAATTCTAATTTTCTCACAAAAAATATGAAAAAAATCTATACATTTTAGGGTTTGTTCTTAAAAATGATTTTTTCATAAATGATGAAAATTGAAAAAATTACTCGATGAAGGTCAAGGATAGCTTAGAATAGAATTTGGAAAAATTTAGCGCGCCTGAAACACTAACTACTACTCGGCTATGGCCTCGACCTCTGGTGGGGGCCTGCCTCCACCCTTGCCAGATATTTCTATGTTCTATTCGTTGGTAGCTTCTTGAATCAAGATGACTAATCCTACCCCCTTCAAGTTTGTCAAAAAGTTGGATTAAATCCCAAAGGTCGCTTTGCACCCAAAGAAGTCAAAGAACTCTTAAAATCTACCTTAATCGATGGACTCCTGATTTCAATCCTAAGAATGATATTCCTTAGGTTGTCCTTGCTTGGTTTCACCTATCTTACTTTCCTATCCACTACTGGAATGGTGAATGGTTCGAAACATAGGCAACACCCTAGGCAATTGACAAATCTAAACCTAGAGACTACATGCAGGCTTGTGCATGCATCTATGTTTAAGTTGACATTGAGAAAGGCCTGAGGCGGTTCAACTTGTTGGATTACTGAGAGGGGGGGGGTCAATCGGTAATAGCGTAATTATAATCCTTTTTCTTCAAATGTTATATCAATGTATAATTATTATCCAATAATGAGCAGTAATAAATAAACAA
>JASDQU010028974.1:0-11649 GCA_032191745.1 Picea mariana | reverse complement strand
TATATACCAAGGAGACCTAGTTTAGGATCATCTTATCTTATATTCTGAATTTCATAAATTGTAAAAGGAGGTTTCCCCCTCAAAGTGGATTATTCATTGACTATTTTTGGAGTTTGGTTCATAACATTGTAGATGCAAATGCTTATTTTTGTTATCTACATTATTTTTATGGGAATATCATCATCCTCACTAGCAATAATATCCTCATCACTAGGAATAATATCATCCTCGCTCTCATCATACTCAACATTTCTAGGAGACACAATGAGAGAATGCCAACCACCTCTAATTATTGCACTTGAATGACTTAGAAATTGATCTTCATTTCTAGGTCCATCGTCATCTTCATTGTTGACCTCATCACTGAGAGGAATATCAAAATCAATGGGAAAATGATCACCATCCTTACCATTGTCATTGGATATGTCATGAAGGTCTTCAATTGGAGGAAAATCATCAACATTATGAACACTATCGGCGCCATTAAATTTTCCACTTGGCGGAAAGTCTTCATCATCAAAAACATCATCATTGGCACCTTTAAAATCCTTACTTGGAGTAAAAGCATCATCAACATCATCATCATTGGTGCCTTTAAATTCCACACATAATTAGTGCATTTAAAATATCCACTTGGAGGAAAATCTTCATCATCTACATCAGTACCTTTAAAATCTCCACTCGGAGGAAAATATTCATTATGATCATTAGTGCCTTTAAAATCCCCCTGTAGGAGGAAAATATTCATCACTATCATTGGTTCCTTGAAATTCCACACTTGGAGGAAAATATTCATCATTATTAATATCATCATCATTTGAAACATCCTCATCTTTTTCCTCTAAACTAGTGTTGCCAATGAAATATCCAATAATAGGAAGATATGTTTTTTAGTAAATTATCATCACTTTCACTTTTATAACATCCTGGATAGAAGGAATATGTGTTTCATCATTGATGTTAATGATGTTTCCATTAAATTCATCTCTAGGAGGAAATTTATCATCCCAACCATTTAATCTATCATCAAAATCATCACTTGAAGGTAGATTTTGAATATTGTCCACATCATTGATGTTATCATTAAACTATCAAGTCCCCGAGGTGTAGGACAGTCGGTGTCGGAGTGTGTTTTTAAGTTACTTCGTGATGTTAAAGTCATTGTTTCGAAACCTACAGGGACAAAAAATCTAGCCATGTTAAGGGTTGGTGTGGCTCAGGCCGGGTGCGATCCCTGGGTGATTTTGACAACTTAGATGCCCCTGAGTCACAGTTTCTTAGCCACAGGTTAGTCCCACATGTCACGAACAAACAAACAAACAAATTAAACTATCAAAAATAATGATCACCATCATATTCTTCCTCTTGAATCATCAGTGGTTCCCTTAAATACGTCATAATTATGAAGTTCTACATCAACATTCTCAATCGCATTACTTTCACTATGATCAAACTCCTCATTGGGTGAAAAATATATCTCTTCATCGACATTGGAGGTATTTCCATAATATTTGCAAATACCAAAAGACGAGGTGCAAATATGGTACAATTGTCCACCCTCCTTTAAATAATCTTGTAAATTTCCCTCCAAAATTAAACAAGGCTTTTACTATTTTTATTTCTCATGCATTAGGTAATTAATTATTTTGTTACTTTTTTGGTTATCGCACATTCATTGAACATAGAAATGTTAGCCCTAATTTTTATATATAAACACACTCTTCTTTCATATTCTTCACTTTCCATTCAATATTGGGGAGCATTGATCAAAGAGTTTGGAGCATTTCACAAGGGAGAAATTCAATAAGGAAAATTTTCATTTTGCATTTTTTTAATAGAAACGGGAAGATTTAAATTAAGTAAAGGCTTCCAAAAAATGCAACATATGTACAGAGAGCTTCATAATTTCCAAAAATTACAATATGTTGGCCTTCATTGCCCATTGACAATCTATTTTTCCTTGCCAAAAAGGACTAAACTAAAGACTTATGTGAAGAGCCACATTCAGTTAGCCTAACAGTAAATATTTTGGCATACACCCCTAAACAAAACCAGAAAAAACATTGCATAATTCAGTCAATGGTAGTATACTTTTCATTCATACTTGAATTTGTCATAGTTGGTTCTAGATGTAGAGAATTCAAGTCTGTAAGTTGAATGGTACAAACATGTGGGGGGGGGGCTTCTTCAGAGCCTGTAGACTCCTCTCGGTGGCTTCTACGGGAACTGAGATGCATATGAACATCTTCTACCTACATCCTTACAACATTTAACTCATCTTGAAGGTGATGAAGAGCCTATATATGATGTAGGAAGAGCTCAAGCACTAACAGAACTTGGGTTGAGAAGCTGCTCAATCTCTCTTGCATGACCTACACAAATTTCCTTAAGTCATCCCACCTCCTTTTCTAGCCAGGTAAGTTGGATTCCCGAATGATTACACATGTGGCAAGCCATGGAGCGTCCGTTGGCGAAAAGATCTCAGACAAGGAGCACCTTGACGACGTGAGTTTCAAAGTGAGGGTTTTTCCTTGCAATATCATGTCGATAATAAAATAGGGAATAGAACAAGTCAAATAAATATGAGTCTAGACGAAATAATGTGGTTTTTATTCCACATATTTTCTAAGACCAGACCCTTTCTCATTGATGATTTCATAAGACTGATGATGTTTCCATGGTGTCCATATCCATCCCATAAGAATGAGCTAGCGAGTGAGCGGAGAAGATAAAGAGAAGGGGCGGATAGAGAAAATTATGAGGGGATGATTCTAATAATTCCCATTCCATCCAAGGATGAAACCTTGCTCGACAATGGATGGAGGGGATATGAGATGTATCCATGGAGATCGCAAGAAACCCACATGCACAATCCAATGAGTAGGTGAAGTAGATAAAGAGAAGGGTCGAACAAAGCAAGTTATGATGAGGTGATGGGGGAGGTATCCTACACATGTAGAGGTGACAAAAAGTGGTGGGAGTGGAAGGTCCAGTGGCATGATTCATGGTGAGGTGGAGAATTTAGGGAATGCGACAGAATCTTATGGTCCCATTAATCTATAATTCCCCCATTTTCCCTAAAGTGCCTTTATTGTCTTGAAGATCCACGTGAGTATTGAGGTGGCAGAGAACGTGTCGTGATTCCACATATTTGAGATCCTGGATGAAACTCTAAATTACGGTAAAGATGGATCTTAATCACACATCCCTTTGTTACAAGGAAAATCACTCTATGGCATGGGGTAAACCACAACAAACGGAATGACTGCAGAAATCAACTCTAATCTCACGTATGTTATATAAACAAGGGTGATAAAAAGACAAGATCAAGAGCCTACCTCGTCTGGATGTTTGATGAAGACCATCGTTGAGCACATGACTCAAACCTATATACCTGCAACTTGTCCTCAACAACCAAGATATGCAAGCATATGGTGATAATATATAAAGTTAGCACATATAATAGCATAATCCATCCATATTCAAAACAAATATGCTCATGGAATAAAAATTCAAATATTTGCAAGACAATAATTGGACGATAAAAGAGTATTTTTATTAAAATATGATCAACAGAAGTGTATGAATGACAAACTTTTGTGTCGGCACATCTCGGAACCGAGAAACTAAGTCCCTTCCAACTGGGCCTCCACCACTTCAATCCTCCACCAAAGGCAAGCTCATATAAGAGAGACAATGAGGTTCTACATTAAAGAGGGAAGAGATTGGGGGATGAACAATGTGTTCAGACTTAAAAGGACAAGGGGATGCAGACTCAATATGAAGTGAATAATTTCTCTAGAGTAACTTTTCTCTCAAAAGTTGAATTCTTCTCATCCTTCCACAGCTTGGATATGGCCCATTTATAGCCTTCAAATGGAACTGAAGGTTCGAGTCAGAGCGTTTCCTGTATATGGAAGGCCAAGGATCATGGATCTCGTGATGTGACATGGAAACCCGACACCATTTTTTTTATTCTGGGCACAAAACTCGATGTACACAAGTTGTAATGGTGCAACCTGTGTATATGCATGCTACAAAGTTGTTAGGGCGTGTATATGTGGAAAATTATTATTTTTATCTCTGGGAATTGTAAAAAGGGACTTCAAGTCTGCATAGGGAAATGGAAAAATCCTTCTGAGCAAGTTGCATGGGATGAGGCAAATCTAGCTATAACACTTGGGATGGAATTGAGTTGAAGGTGCCTAATAGTGTTCCTTGGGTCTCCCGGAATAGTGAATTTGTGGATTCCCTGAGTGTTGGCAATGAAGAGACCTTGAAACAAAGTGTAAGCTCCATACTGGTTATTTGAAGCTATGCCTAAATTACAAGAATAGGTAAATTCAACTTTCCCTCCAGGGTTGAAGAGTACCAAACCCATTCCTGGCACCCTGAGGTTACATTTATATGCTCCATAAAAACAAAGAATATGGTGATTTCAATCATGAAGCCATCTTGTGAACTCAGTAGGAGTTAAATGAAGTTGCGAGGATGTTTTAGGGTGGGCTTTTGATGAGAGAGTCACCCGGATAGAAATTTGATGAAGCCAAAGGAACTCTTGCTAATCAGTGGTTTCAAAGCATAAGACGGAGAGACCCCTAGAGTTGAAATTCTCTGAAAGGAGGCCCAGATATTTTATTGCCATTGTCTTTGGAGAAGATCAGACATCCTAGAAGATACCTTGGTTTCAGGCTTTCTATATTTTCCAGCAAACGTACTTGGATAAAGCAGTCCAAACAAGCTTAAAAATGGGCTTGCCACAAAAGTATCCCTGATAGAGAAATTTCCATATTTTGATGATGTGTTCAACTTAATTTGGCCAATGAACTTTGTGTCCAATTCCTCAAAGGACCAAGTTCCAAACAAGAATAGAAAAATCATAATTCATGAAAAGATGAGAGGAAGAATCAAAGGAAGAAAAGCAAAGAATGCACCTTGAAGGGCCTTGAATGCCTTTTGATCATGTTCTCCCCAATTAGAATCTTCCCATCCAAATGCCAAATCTTCTACCATGTGATTGATTTTTGGGAAAGAACTTCTTGCATAAGCTACACCACATACCCTTTTTTAACATTGTAATTTTTTTGTCACCACCCCCGGGAATCCTTGAGAGATAGTAGATTAGTAGTGAAAACTTGAAGCTTGAAGAGGAGAGCGTGTGAGTGTTCCTGGGGATGCCCAGGGATCTCCCCAAGTTACCAGCATAGGAAACATCCAGAAAAATGAGACCAAGAAGAAATAACGAACAAGGCACATTTCCCTTGCATATTCAACCAATATTTCAAAGGGAGGAGTTCTCGGAGTTCAAGGAGAAGGGGGTTCCTCATTATACTATATTTCCAAATAATTATATTTTTTCCATTCCCCAGAACCCATGTTAGATTTATTTGGAGGAGGGGAAGAGAGGCTTTGAGGAGACTCCATATTTGAGAACTGATATGGGGATCCGGTGGTTTTTCCAGGCATCTCATTCTAGGACCTAATAGGTGTTTACGCAATAAGACTTTTTTCCACCAGTCCCTGTTTCCCGAGAAAAGTATCCAAAGTAATTTAACTCCTAGATATTTTCTCATAAGAGTTGGGTCCCTGGTTCCCAACCCCCCATGTTATTTAGGGCCTCTAATAGTGTTCCAATTAACCAGGTGAAATATTTTAGAGTTAGACTTCCCTCCTTGCCACAGAAACTGCCTAATTTCCTAGGAGAGGGCAAGCTTTAGAATGGATGGAGCAAGCATGGCCAAGAATTGAAATATGGGAAGGGCACTCAAAATAGAATTGATCAAGATGATTCACACAACATGGTTTGACCAGTGGGCCCCCCATTCGGTGAATTTGGTTTTGATTTTCTCCAATATATGATTCTAGGAGAGGGAAGGAATGGAGTGGAGACAAAGAGGGATTCTAAAATATTTGAAGGTCTGCCACTTTTCTTCAAAAGGGAAGCCAAGGATCCTGACAATTGTGTTGGTGAGTCTTGAGTTGATATTCTAGGCATAAAGTTGGTTTTTTACATTGTTAATAAGCCCCCCCGATGCTCTCGTGAACAAGTCCACTTTGATTCTCTAGTGAACATTGTTTTTTCCAAATTCGGGATTTTTCTTTCCTATGGAAGAATTTGGTGTTCATGTCTCCAGCTCTAATCCATAAGCTTTGAGATTTGAGATGCCATTTCTCCTCCTCCATCCTCAAGGCTTGTTGATATTGATGAAAAAAAGAAATTCTTCAATTTGTAGACCTATTCTCATTCCTACATTCTTTGAATCTCCTCCAAATGCTTAGATACAGTGTTGATTTTTTTCTTAGGTGACTTGTATATGATTTTTTCCCATTCTTTGAGATCCTTCTTGAACAATTTTAACTTTTTCTCCTAGATGTAAATCGAGGAGCATAAAATCCAACAACTCCAGATGTTCGAGACCAAATCAAAGAAGGAGGGGTTAAGGATCCAGAGGGGGTTGAAGTGGAAGGGGATCATCCCTAAGTCTTCAAAATCAAAGAGAGAAAGGGAGATTGGGTGATGGTCCAATCCACACCAAGGGAAAATGGAGGAGGAAGGGGAAAAGGAGACATCGAAAAAAGAGTTGTTAACTAGGAACCTTTCTAGTATATATACTCTATGTCCTAGGCTAGTGCGCCTATTTGACCAAGTGAATCTGCCCTTGGTTGGCATAACATCAAATAATTCTAAAAGGGAGATTAGATCTTCCATTTGTTCTCTATAGGTATATCTAATAAAAATCCCTCCTCTTTTCTCTTTAGGCAGAATGGTAGTGTTGAAATCCCCTGCAATAATGCAGATAGTTTCAACATCAATGCCCTGTAGAGCTGCAAGGAGGCCCAACATGAGGCTTTTTCTTGGGGGTGGTTTGGCATGTATAAATTTATCAAAGAGATCAATTTTCTAGTGGGGATATCACTAAGATTGACTAGAATCAAGTGGAGGGTCGAGTGACTACGTTCCAAATGGAAGACCCCCATATTCCAAAGTGTGTAGAGGCCTTTAGAGGGTCCTCTAGAACCAATTGCTTTTCCTTCAATTATTCATCAAAATTAAGTACTTTGGTGAAGGACGTTAGTGTCCTTCAATTTAATTTCCTAGAGTAGGAGCACCTAGGGTCTTTCTTTATTAATAATATCCTTTACTAAACCTGATTTGGAAGGGCTCCCAAGGCCCCTACAATTCCAAGACAAAATCTTCATCATTTAGGGTGGGTTTTGGGGATCCCCACCTTTGTGGGGAATATTCCACTATGTTTCTTCGGGGATCGTGGTTCTCATTTAATGACTCCATCAAGGGTTACATGGGTACCCCTTTATTTCTATTTATTGGTTTCCACTTCCCTCTTACAACGATTGTACTTTTGACGTTCTTTCTTAACTGGTTCACTCTCTCCCGATTCTCAATTTGTATCCTCTTATGAGTCCAAATACAAGTCTTCATTTTATGGATGTTCCAGAGTTCCAGCCCTTTGTATGAGTATGAGTTATGGGGTGTGGGGTTGTGTGTCCCTTGTTGAATGGAGATAACACTTTCTAGAGACGAGTAGAATTCTGGAGGGTCCTTTACTTTGGGGGAAGTTGACTCTCTTGCCTTCTCAGGTTCATTATGGGTTTCAATGTAAGGGTCCTCTGCATTGTGAGAAAGAGATTTGTATTTGTTTTTGGTGGTGTCTAGATATTTGTTCCTCGTCTCAGAAATAGGGGCAGTCGGTTGTTGGGTTTTCATGGGCTGGTTCTACCCTTGCTTCAGATGGGTTGCTTGTTTTACTTCTTGTTTTTTCTTCTTCAGAAGTTTCCAATGCTCATTTGAGTTTGGGGCTATTTATTCAGAGGACACTTTTGGGTAGTTTTTGGTGAAATGTTTGTTGGCAGGTTCACAGGAACAATGCGCTTGTCATTGATGGCAAGAACACAAAGGAAGGAGAAGCTCGGGAGGAGAAGCGACAGTGATCATTGGATCACCCATTATGAATTCCCGATGGTCGTCAGATCTAAATTCATACAAGAGGAGTGCACAGTTGGAGGATAGATCTCAAGTGTTAGATCTGAGCACAGGGACCAACCGTCGTCGGATCTAGGAGAACCTGCACGATCTTTAAAGTTCAACATGAAGCGGGCTTACAAAGTCCCGAAAACAGGAGGACCATCCATCATCGGGCAAGACACGTGGCTACAGTTCATCATTTCGTTGACTGGAAATTCAAAGGAAGGAAGCTTTCTAACCTTCCAACTCGTGATATGTGAAATCGCAATAAGATCTGGGTCATCAGATCTGGATTAATTATGAAGGACTAGAAGTCGTTAGATCTGGTGAAGCTGGAAGGCGGATAAGACCAGGAGTCATCCAAATCTCCAAAACTGTGAAGGAATACTGGCCATCCATCGAGGATAGTCGTGGGTCATTGGATCTAGAGGACACATGTCAAAATATCGTCATTTCGCTGACTGGAAAGTCAAAGGCACGAGGTGCTCTATTTTTCCAACTCATGAAACATGAAATGGTGAAATGATCTGAGCTGTCGGATCGAGGAGAAATCTGGTCTGTCGATCTAAGAAGGACACGTAGCGAAAGATCATCTCTTCGCTGACTATAAAGTCAAAGGAACGAGGTGTTCTAACCTCTCGAACTCGCAATATGCGAAATTGCGAAATAATATTAGTCGTTGGATCAAGGATGAATCTAGGCCGTCAGATCCAGGAGGTAGTTCATGACAGACCATGTCAGAAAGGACAAGTAACAATCTACGTCAGCAAGGACACTTGGCACAATCATACAAGGACAAGTGTCAAGTTTATTTGGAATTTCAGGCCACTAGAAATCACAATTATGAGTGACACATGGCATCCACTCGGTTTATGACACGTCATTGAGTGACACAAGAATAACATCACTCTGGAAGTTTAGTTTCGGTAGTTTTAGCATCAATACTCCCCCAAAGTCCCGAAAGATGAAGTTACAGAATGGAGGATAGTCGTCCGACCACCACAAATCATGGACCGTTGATCTAAAGAGCGAAGCACTCAAATGACTAGCCAGTGGTCACATCGTCGAGATATGGAGAGCAGAGCTAGAGATGCCAAGCTCCATTTCGGAGTTTGTGACATGGAGAGTCGAGACGACTCTTCACAGAATCCCCAAAACACAAAATGTGAAATGTGTTTTCGGACTTGGCCCCTGGTCACCGCCCGTGGTCACGTGAGTGGAAGGAGCTAGCATAGCTAGGCTCCATTTCGGGTACTGAAAGTTGGAGAAGTCAAGGGACTCATAGGAGAATCCCCGAAACACGAAATTGTGAAATGCAGTTTCGAGTTAAGTTGTGGTCACCGTCGATGGTCACGTTGGAGGAAGGAGCTAGAGCAGCCAAGCTCCATTTCGGGGTTCACAATATGAGGAGTCAAAGAGACTCACGGGAGAAAACCCGAAATGCGAAATCGTGAAATGCCTTTTTGAATAGGGCTTCGGTCACAGCCATTAGTCACATCATCGAAGGTTTAAGGGAGGATCTAGCATGCAGCTAAGCTCCATTTCGAAGATCGCGACTTGGAGAGTCAATATGCCTCATCCCCAGATCCTTGAAACGTGAGTCGTGAAAGCGCCTTATGAATAGGTGTTTGGTCACCCCCAGAGGTCACCTGAAAGGAAGGGGCCTAGCCAGAAGACCTAGCGCCCATTATGAAGTTTTCTTCAGGAAGAGAGAAGGCGCCAAAATGGATGAACTTACGGAGTTTCTCTCAGTAACTGCCAGAACGAAGTGATTGCATCTGCCAGAGAATTTGAGGAGATGTAGGGTGGTTTCCAGAGGGGCCGAAGAGCCTCGATGTAACTGTTAGAGACCATTGATTTTTTTGCCAGAATATTCAAAGAGTCTTCAGGGTGATCGACAAAGAAGACAAAGAGTCTCGAGGCAATTGCCAGTGGAGTGTAAACTCAGAATCGACTGACATATGGAAAAGGGTCGAAGACTATTATAGTCAGTAAATCCAAAAGATCTCAGGAGAAGGGCCAGTGATGATGAATGCAGTGAAGTGTATGCAGTGGGATAGTGCATGCAGCATGCACAAGGTGCAAAGAGACTATAAAAATTCAGAACAGAGAAGAGATTGGGCTGCATTTTTTTAAGACTGTGTTATGCAGGTAGAAGAAGGGAGTCTAGAGGAGAAACAGTACAGCAAAAGGAAAGAACACATATGCATAACTGATTCAGTAAAAGAAGGCTGAGATGGACATGCAGAGATATAGCATAAGATTAGAAAGCTCAAGGAGATGCAAGCAGAGAGACATTGATACAGAAGAGCAGAGAAGCATAGCAGAACATTGATAATCCTGGTAAGCCAATGACAACTATTGAATCACTATAATAAATTCACAGAAAGCAAAGTTTTATATTCAGGGTGGTTGGGAAGTGCTAGGGAGAACATTGGTTATCTGTTATATAGTTTGGTGACTGTGTGACTGGAATTTGGTGCTTCCATCCAGTTGGTGCTGGAGTAGTGAGGGAGTTGGTACTTCCTTCTAGTGGGTGCTAGAGAAACCACAGAGTTGGTGCTCTCAGCAAGTAGCAGCTTGCAAAACAGAGGTGGTAGCCTCATTATGTTTTGGTGCTCATAAGAATGATAATTTACAGAAAATAATGATCACATAAAGAAGAAGAGGTTTTCACCCTTTATGGGTTTCCTCAGGAATATCTGTCTTTGTACTATACATGTGTGTGATTGATGTTGAATACTCTATTGCTTATTTATTGTGATCATCATTGAGAAGTTCTGTAATAAATTTAAAAAATGGATATAATTGTTTAAGCACAGTAATAGCTGATTGACTCCCCCTCCCAGTTGTCCAACAATGTCTATATTCATGAAAACCCTTACATTTAAAAGGTAGTTGTTCATAATCGGATGGTTAAGATTTATGTGGTGAGAGTTTTGTTTTTCAGAATTCAGAAGAACCACAGTGTTATCGGTTTTTCGTCGACGTTTCGGATCCACAACAGGATCCATCTTCAGGACATAAAAGCCTGAGAAAAATAAAAGAGAAGAACCCTAATAAATACTAAATAAGAGCGGAGGGAACCCTAAAGACGGCTTGGTGAAACCCTAGAATTTAATAAAATTATTAGTAATGTATTCTTATTTAAGATTTAATAAAGTGAAGGGTGTTTTTTAATTTTGTTTATTAATATGACAAGTGGTGGTTATGAGGAGAGGTGAGAGGATGTAAGGTAAACAATTTTATAATTTAAATTTTGATTTGATAATTAATTTTTGATTATTAATATATTGGTTTTTTAATTATTATTAATGTATTGGTTTTTTAGGATAGTTAAGGTTAAAATAGAAATGATTTTAATAGTGGTAAAAGTTTTTTTAGGTTAGATAGTTTCATAATTATAAACTTATTAATGATGATTATTGGTATTGTTAAGTAGGTAAAGTTATTAAATTAAAATAAATTTTAATTTTAGTAGTGTAAGGGAAAAATTAGGAAAAATAATTAGGTAAAAACCCAAAAATAGAAGTTAGTGCGTTCTTGGGTCCTAGGGAAGAAGCTTGTTGATCCGGATTATTTTTGGCACGAAATGAGAGCGGAGATATAATAAATAAATGCACAGAGATATCGCGTATATCCAGTAATATAACAGAAATATATCA
>JASDQU010028973.1:0-27353 GCA_032191745.1 Picea mariana | reverse complement strand
TTCATATGAGTTTATAAATATTTCCCTCACTATACCTATTCGATGCATAGTGAAAAGGTATGGCAGGGGCTCTAGGTGCTTGGACTTCACATGAGGATCACCATCCTGGAGCCCGTGATGACCTATCAGGCCCCCTACCTTTTGGAAGAAGTGACAAAAATCATTGATTTACTGAAGAGATGATCTCATCCGTTGGATTAATATTTTTTTAAATACATTGTTGGAGCGACGATCATATGGGTGATCAAGGGTTTAAAACTTGTTAGCTATTTTTAGTTGGCGAAACTTGCAACAACAGAGTGACTACTATGTATATCAGTAACTTTGGCAAAATGCCAATGTTGGAGGATTGCTAAGTTCAAATGTTTGTGAATAAACATTTGGATGTTGAGACCATTGTTCTTGTCAGATTTTTTGGCATACTGCCAATTGTGGAGGTTCGCCAAAACTAGTTAAAGACCCGCACAACACAAAGACAGTGACTCAGATAACATCACATTATTCGATGAAAGCCCCGGTGTGATAACTACAATTCATAACTGATATTAAAATAATAATTTAGATGCTTAAATCTTGAACGTATTGATTTAAGGAAGTATTCTGATGTTTGTTAATATTTGTAATACACATTAACACAATCATTAGATTTGAGATGTAGATCGAAGAGATGTGTGGTTATGAAAAGTCATGTTAATGACTGTGTTACTTAAAACAAGGGTTATGAAATCTTAAATGAAGAGATGTGATATTCATGAAAAGTTGTGAAATTGAATGAATATACATGTTGTTTTGATGAAGAGTTATGTTGAAGACATTTATAAGTGTGCTAAGATGTGAAGGAATGAGTGGGACTGCAACATAGACATTAAGATCAAATGCAAAAAGAGACAGAGCAACAATCATGATATCTAGTGCATGATAAAAAATATCTCTGGATTTATGAACAGAGGGTGGTTGGGAGGTGCTCGGGTAGGTTGGAGCCTGCAGAGGAGTAAGTGTTTCCTTGTCAGTTGTAGCTAAATAAATAGGGGGTTGTAGCCTCCTACCAATTGGAGATGGTGAATAGGGGTGTGGGTGCATCCTGATCAGTGGGTGCTAATATAAAGAAGAAGAAAACATCTTCCTTCTATTTTAACTTGTAAAACAAAATTTTGCAGTTAATAGAAAAGTGTTTGTGGTTTTCCCAATTGGGTTCCACGATAAAACATTGTGTTCAGATTTTGTTTTCATTTATGCAATACATAATTAACAAAATTAAAAATTTGATAAAATTATTGTGTCACTAATTCAGCCCCCCCCCCTCTCAGTGACAAGATCTGATCCTTCAATTGAGAGCTATCATTTTTTACCCTTATGATCACAAACCTCGTTTTCCTTACCACGTTGCCTTCTAGATAGTAGTGGTTTGCGCCATGAAATCGTTGACATGGAATATTTTCTGCATGGTGGTAGATGAGAGTGCGTCAACTTGTGTTATGTCATTGGCATGTTGGAAAGCTATTTGTCAACCCAAGTTGTCTCCATCTCCTACGTTGTTAACTACGTTTGACAACTACTATTTTCGAATGCATGGCATAATCCTCTCCTTACCCATGCAGTTGGAGGGAAAAATTGTGTGTGTCGAGGTCAAAGTAGTTGGTGTGCCTCTCAAATACAATATTTTGTTGGGAAAAATTTGAACTTACACAATGACAACGGTTGTATCCTCCGTTTTTTGTGTACTATGTTTTCCTCATGAAGGCAGGATATCAACCATTGATCAATTATCCTTCTCTCGTCCTGACCCCTCATCGAGGGCATCCACGGTCCTGATGATTTATAACCCGCAACAAGGTACCCTCAACTTAGGTGCTATATTTTTTCTATATTTGGTGGGTACTTTTGATTTCCCACCACCTTCAAATGATTTTAAGTTTATTTCGACTGTCCTTGATCAACCTAAGGTTGAAATCTTCTAAGTAGATTCATTTTGAATGACTTATTTTAAAGTTCCATGGACTTTACCTTCTCTGTAGGCTTCTATGGAAGGGTTAGGCAATCCTGGCATGGTTATGCCCCTATCCACAACTGAGGTTGCATACAGTATTGTTCAACAAACCTCAGCCAACTATGATCCAACTCCCCCTCAAGAGCTAGATCTTATTCTAGAGCCTATTTGGGCTCAAGAGTCTCTGACTTCCCATGATCCTTTAGACTTGGTATTTCCCTCTAATGAGGCGATTTTAGAGGTAATGACGGGTCTGGATAGACCTTAGGATGATCTTCATCATAGATCATATTTTTTACTCGAGCTTAAGAGAGTGGAAGCATGACAGTTTACCATGAATATGAATGGAGATGTAATTCATATTGTTAACCCTTTTCCAACATAAAAAATATATGTTGAGGGAAGCATGGTGAGTATAGTTGAGACGATTCCAATTGATATCTCCTAAACCCCTGGCGTCATTGAAAACATATTCATTGGAGTGAATTGTTCCCCTGAGGAGATTCAGGTGTACATTGAGTTATTTAAAGAATTTCACAATGTTTTTTTCTGGTCTTATGAGGAAATTCCAGGCATTGACCCTTGTATAGTCGAACATGAGATTAAGACTTGTCCCAATGCTAATTCTATCTAGTAGAAGCTTCTCCTAGTCAAACCTCACAAGGTAAAAATTATCAAAGCTGAGGTAGAGAAATTGATTAAGGTTGGTTTCATGTCCCCAGTTCAATTGGCGGAATGGGTGTCAAACTCTGTTCCCGTAAAAAAAAAAGAGGTATAATTAGTGTGTGCATGGATTTTTGCGATCTGAACAAGGCATGCCCAAAAGATAACTTTCTAAACCCATGCATTGATCAAATTATTGATGAATTCCTGAGCTGTGAAGTTTTTTCTTTTATGGACTGTTTCTCAGGGTACAATCAGATTGACATCAATCCCAAGGATCAATATAAGACTAATTTCATATATCCTTGGGGTACGTTTGCATATAATAAAATTTCGTTTGGCATAAAAAATGTTGGAGCTACTTTCCAGTGGGACATGTTGTTCACCTTACATGACTTGAAACATATAGTCAAGGGATATCTTGATGATCTTGCGTTACATTCTTGCAAGAGATTTGATCATCTCGCTCACTATCGACTTATTTTTTAGAGGAGTTGCTACTACTGGATTCACCTAAATCCGAACAAGTGTAGTTTTGGTGTTACGTTGGGAATTTTATTAGGTTTTATCATGTCCACCAAAGGAATCATGGTCGACCCTTTTAATATTGAGGAGATATTTCAATTTCCCCCCCTTGCACACATTTCCCTAGCTTCAAAGTCTTCAGGGAAACACTAATTTCCTATGATGAGTTATTGCTAACTATGTCGGAATAACTAAAGAGTTTATGCATATTTTAAAAAAAAGGGTCCTTTTCTTTTGGGATGAAGCGACTTAGTGCTCTTTTGAATAAATGAAAAGTTTCCTAACATCTGCCCCTCTTCTCAAACCTCTTGATTATGGAAAATATTTCTTGTTATACTTGGCTACAATAGATTCCACCATTGGTATGGTCTTGGTTTAGAAGGATGATTCTCTCTAGGAACAAGTTATCTACTACCTCAGTCGAGGCTTAGTCGGACCAAAACTCAACTACACTCATGTTGAGAAACTGACTTTGGTAGCTATCCATGCTATCCAAAGGTTTTGTCATTATATTCTACATTGTAATACCACTGTCGTAGTCTTTGTTAATCCTTTTCAATATGTGTTGACATGACGAGTCATCGACATGAAGATTAGTATATGGATAGTCATTTTTTAGGAATTTGATTTGTACTTTGTTTCGACGAAGTATAACAATTCTTTGGTCTTTTCCAAGTTAATTTCAGAACTTCTGATTGAGAGTGGAAGTAATTTTCCTCAAGAGTCATTGATCAATGAGGATCTCTTCCTTCTTGCATATTCTGACCCTTGATATGGAGATATACTTGTGTATCTTCATACTTTGAAGTGTCCTTCCTCTTTTTCTCTTGATGAGTGTCGATGAATACATCATCAAGTGTGAAATTATCTTATCATCGATGATACTTTGTATCGTTGAGGAATCGACTATGTTCTTCGTCGTTGTCTGACTCATGAGGAGGAATATATTGTGTCAAATGACTACCACACTAGAGCATGTGGAGGTCACTTGTTTAGGTTGGTAACAACCCAAAAAATCGTTCATGTTGGATACTTCTAGCCCTCATTAATTAAATATTGTATAGAGGCAGTTAATAAGTGTCATCCATGTCATATCTTCTCTCGGAAGATGCGGGCACACCCTTCTCCTATGTTTCTTGTTATTGTTTTTGGTCCCTTCACTAAGTGGGGAATGATTTCACTACATGCCACACAACCTTCGCTAGGGGGCATCATTATATCATTGTTACAATATACTAATTCACTAAGTGAGTCAAAGCCATGTCAATAGTTAGTAATGATAGGGAAACAAAGACACTTTTCATTTTCAACCAAATTGTCGCTAGGTTCGGTATACTAAAAGAGATTGTCACGAACCATGGAATTCACTTTCAATATAAGATGATGAATGAGTTAACATCAAATCTAGTGTTTGAGAAAGAACACTCGTCACCCTATTATCCACAAGTGAACGGTCAAGTGGAGGCTATCAATAAGTCTCTTAAAACTATTCTCCAACAAACAATCAATTAGGCCAAGTCGAATTGGCATTTGATGTTATATTCAACACTTTGGGAATATAAAACTTCCATCAATACCTCTACAAGTTTCTCTCAGAGTGTCAGATTCCTTCTCTCAAGTTGGAAATGGCACTACTTCCCAACACAACTACGCTTGAAGAGTGTCATATCTATCTCAAGCAACTCAATGAACAATGCCGAGATGCAGCCTTGGCTAATGAGGCTCATAAACAATGTGTTAAGTGTCAATATGATCGGTCGGTTTTCCCTAGATTTTTCTTCGAATGTGATTTTGTCTTGGTCTATGATCAAGATAAATATCCCTTGGGGGTAGACAAATTTGAACCCATGTGGTTCAAATCATTTATCATTAAGAAGATTTTGGAAAAAGGCGCTTATGAATTGGTTGAATTCAATGGAAATGCCTTGCCTGAGCCCAAAAATGGGCTTTATCTTAAGAAGTATTATGCTTACGTTGGTCACCTGAGTGTGAGTTCTTGTAAATAGTGTATATTTGTATCTATACTTTTTAATATCTTTTTTTTTATGGGCATGTAGTTTATTATGTTTCTTCTTTGTGGTAGATGTCAAGTGAATATAAGGTTTATGTTGGGTTCGTGGATGGTGCTATCTAACACACTCAGAGGCTTGCTTCCACATCTTGGGTAATATTCACACCCACTGGTTAGTTGGTATCTTCTAGAGGTGTTTTTCTAGGAGAAGCAACCAATAATGCTACTAAGTACAATGTTGTAATAGAATTACTATGCAATGTGTTGTCACATGGTATTTCTCACCTTTGGGTTCATCTATATGCTCAATTGGTAGTGTCACAATTAAATGGAGTGTACCGTGTCCATTATCCCACCCTTCACTGATGATTCCTTAGGTTATGTCTCTTAGAACATTATTTTGATTATATTACATATATTCATGTTCCTAGGATATCTAATCAATTAACCGATACATTGGAAAATAATGTTTTAGATTGGAATCTTTCACACACATAAATATAAAAGCACATACATACATGCACATGGAAATGTATTTGTACAAAAGATATTTACTCCACAAGGAAAAAAATATGTATATATATAATGTGTCCAAAATATGATGTCACAGTACAAAATGTAGGCCATAAGCCTCAAAAGCGTCAATAATACATCGTCGGTCTTAAGCCCTCAATACATAGAGAAATATAAAAATGGGTGCTCTAGAACACATGATGTCCATTACTAGTCTAAGATGTAGGCCTATTGGGCCTACTACAATCTACTATGGCGTTGGCCATACGCCAAAATAACTAGACCCATGACCTGGGTACTCCCATGAAGTGAGGCTACATATATGGCAACATATCCTCGATCTTCGCCATCGACATGCTCCAGGTGAGGGACGTCAAGTTCCTTTCTACCTGCCTCAATAGTTTCTCAGCCTTTGTCAACGATGGCCCTACTATTGTTGTGGATCCTTCTGATTGGGACTTTTCTCTTGGATGATGCCTAGTGCAGGGAGGTCTGTTAGCTGCACTGGTCCCACATCTATACATAATAGACTTTTTTAGTCAGTACCGTGACATTAAAAAAAATATATTTTCTTTCTAGTAAGTAATATATATATGAGTACGTACCTATCAACGCACTGCGCTAGGGAGCATAGAAATATCAAGGTCTCTTAATAAATTGATCCCTGCATAGGGATAATCCTCGATGGTTGGGATCTGCCATCTCCACCAATCAAAGAACTCATCATCATATGACTCTAGTACTCCCCCTAATACTTGAAGGGGCATAAAAGAGGCCCATCCACAAAGTGATGGATAGGCGGCTACATTCCCTCATACGTTATCCTTTGGGCTTAGGTCTGACACTCTTTCAAAGAACAGTGCAAAAAGCACTATCTCAAATCCAAAATTCTTCTTCTTTCTTAGTTTACCCTCTGTTAGTTGTATTTTCATATATTTGAGCATCGTTGTGCTCCAATCAAAGGTCACTGGTTGCATACACTGCACTACACAATGCATCTGAGCACAAGAAGCTTGATGTAGATTAGTGGATCCAGTAATCTTCCCAATCAAGTAAAGCACTACTCTCAATCCATGGTTTTCTATCTTCTAAATGGGGACTTGAGATCCCATCTTTTCCATGCCGACCTCACAATACATATCAACGTAATAGGATATGTGATATGGCCCTGGAGGGAAGGTTGTCAAATTTACCAGCTCACCTCTCCTAGAGAGACTAGTAAAGAAGTAAATATCTTCACTGATGATTGTCAAGGATTGGCCTTCTAGCATAAAGCCTCCATGTCAGGGTTCCAATACTCAACAAGGTGATTCAATAGTCTCGGTTGGGCCCTCATGAATGGACAACAAAAAAATTTCCATAAGCCACATTGTTTTAATATAGCCACAACTACAGGGGCCTCTTTGACCATTTGGTCCACTTCCTCATGCTCTCTCTCTCTCTGATGCACGTACATCTTGAATCATGCAAATTTTTGGGAGTTAGTGCCTTTATTTTCTCATTTTTGAGAGCATGTACGCGCCCTATTTTGAAGAAAGTCATGGACATATGCATGCCAAATTTATCTCATCCTACCTACATCCATGTGTTGAGCATGAACAACACGGGTACACACATAGTCGTGTTAACTTTTAGGGCTTGTGGCCCCCATTTTTCTCTAAAAACCATGAAAATTGAATGAATTTGCAAGAGAAAGGGAAGAATACTTACTTGGTTCAAGAACGAGTCAATTACGTCTATTGTGGCTCTCCAAATGTGCAATTGAAGGAAGAGGTTTTTCTTTATTTTTGGGTTTTATCAAACAACAATGGTCAAAATGACCCCTTAAACCTCTATTTATAGATTTTTTGACCCTGTGGTAACCTAGTTTCGACCTTTTTTTCTTCCCTATGGTTTGTTTGATGTATTTTTTATTCTTTTTTGGGATTTTTTGGTCATATACAAGTCTTATGTGATTCATATTTGCTATTTTTAATGCATGGGTACTACTTATATCATCCTATGACGAAGTTAAATTTTTTCCATTTTCATATAGGATAGGCCTTTACCGCCTTACATCTTGCATTTTATTGATGATTTCCACTTCTCCATAGGGTCGATCCCACCGAAGTGCAACACGGAACCTTCTATGCTACTTTATAAGTGTCGTAATTAAGTGGTAGAGCCTTCCTCTCCATGGGTTCCCTAAATAGATCCTTGTCTTGCATTATGGCATCCATGTTGTGAGGATTATGTAGGCTTGGGAGTCCCTTTAGTCCCACTATGACTCTGTGTTGAAGCCTCATCCTTTGTCTTCATCATTTTCTGGCCTATATCCGAGGGACTCCCCAACAACATGTTTTATCGTATTTCAAGCTCACTTAAACTATGAAAATGACATATAACAAGAAATTATTTATCCTTTTCGGCCTCGTTTACATTACATAAGAAAAGGAGCACCCTTGGAGTCTTTGTTAAGCTGTCTTCAAACTCTCTAAAATTGAAAAGATTGTTGAGCGATCTTGTTTCCCTTCAAACTCATCAAAGTGAAATTTTAAGGCACATTTGTCGAGTGATATTTTACCCCATTTTTGGTTTGGATAGCTAATTTTATGAAAAAGGTATGCCCTAGGAGCTACGATTCTCTAGGAGAGTATTCTCAGGTGTAATTTTAACCCTTTTTTGGGCCCGAGGGACTAAATTTGTGAAAAAGGGCCATTCTCCCTGGTTTTGAATTATCACTTTTTCGGGACTTGGAGATTATTTATGAAAAATGAAACCCCTTGGAGTCTTCTTTAGGCCATTTTCAGACTCCCTAAACAAGAAAATATCATCGAGTGACCTTATTTATTTCACACTCATTAATTGGTCTAGAAGGAACATCTATCTATCACAAGTTTAACCATTTTTCTGACCAATAGATTGTCCAGGAAAAAGGTATGCCTTGAGAGACATGTCTCACCAAGAGAGTTATCCTAAGTTATGTTTATATTTTTTCAGGCTCTCGGGACTAAATTTATGAAAAAGGACGAGGGAGTCCATAATTAATCTCTTTTCAGACTCCTTAAAATTGAAAATCTAGCTGAGTGATCTTGTTTCTGTCACACTCATTAAAATGGTTTTGAAGAGACGTCCTTTCGGTATAAGTTTAACCCTTTTCCGGACCGACTGAAATATCTACGAAAAAGGAATACTCTGGCCTCGATGACCAAAAGAGTTCTCCTTGGTATGATTTTATTCTTTTTCGGACCTTGGAGACTAAAAATACGAAAACGATCCCTCTCAAATCTTCATTTACTCTTTTTTTAGACTCTCTAAAAGTGAAAAATCGTCGAGCTTACCTTCTATGGGATCTCAAAACTTTACATTGAATGAGGTTCATAATGTCAATCCACAAATCACATTGCATGTCTCACTCTTGCATATTTGGAATAATGTCATCTCCATTCTGCTATTGCTAAACTTTTAGAGCATTTTGTACGTGCATGCCTTGCAACATTTTTTTCCTTTGCGTTTTGACACCCTGACTCATGGAGGAATTTTCCTGAGTGTCCTTATCATGCCCATGTCTCCTTGCACTAAGCATAAATATGTTCCATGCGCTTGAAACTAGTTTTCTTTCTCGTGACACTCATTCCTCCTTTGTAACATAGCATTCTTTTGTTCTTTTTCAAGCTTGTTAAATGTATGAAAAAGAAAAAAAATCAAAATTTCAAAAAGAGGGGATGGGAAAATGTTCTCTTTTAATGGAAGAAATATATTCACCCTTAGACAAAGGACATCCTTCTGTTCTTCAAATCATTGGGATTTAGTATGGCCTTAGGAAGTTGTTCTCGTTACATAGAGTTGCGTCCTCCTCCATTTGGTTACTCTTCCAAACACATGGAGAGTTTGTGGTGCCTCTTGTGCCATGAGATTATGTCAATAGCATGCTGCTTGATTATTTTCATATGTCGTTCTCTTATCCAAGGGAAATTCTTACAACTTGAGTTAGTCATTCTGCAATAAGTCTCTTGACCTTCTTCAGTCAGTCATCCCAAGAGTTTTGTCAAGTGTACATTCAAAATCAATGAAGTTTGGTCCCTGATAATCAAGATCATCCATTATTTCTACAACAGTTTGTTGAAGACCTCGGGATAATGAGTTTCACACTCTTATTATACTCCTACCTGAGTTATGAATACCTTGAAGATATTGATCAAGTTACTGCAGCTATCATCTCCAGCTACAGGAATTGATGCCCCCTAAAGATTCATTGTATTTATATATCTTCTAATGATTTTGAAATGTATATCCACTATGTATTATTCGTGGCTACAATCTATATTTTCATACACATTATTCATGTGGCCATGATTACTATATATGACATGGATATGTAGTGTATTTGATTGGAAACCATGCTTAGTTTGTCCCAAGCATGGGTATACACGCCTCGATGATTATTATTATTCTTTTGTAGATGACATGCTCACTCAACTTGTTGTCTTCCCATTTTATTAAAGATGTTATCATTTATTTCAACCATCAGTTGCTCTTCTGAACTCACACATTAGGGGGCATCTGTTATAGCTCAAAATTCTACTATCATGCATTTTTTACTTTGGCTTTCTTACTTACACATCCACCAACCAAATTTGTTGAGGTTCCTCTTAAAAAAAAAAAATCATGGTGTACGCACCCTGCTACATACGTAGCATGTGTACATATGCTAGCTGCATGCCTACCAACCCACATATACTCTAAAAAGTTGCAAAAAATAAAATGTTTCATGTTTTTGGGTAGTGTTTATGGGCTATGTCAGGTTGCACAACCATTTTAACTCCTATATCCCTTTTGACAACTAATTAACCATATTTTCTCCATATAAAAGGGGGCCTAGGGGGGTCATTTTGATATATGAAAGAAGAGGTAAGTGAAATCTACCAAATTTTCTCCCTTGCATTCCAAGCCTTTTGCATCCTGATCTGAGTTTCATCCTCAACATTCCCTTCCAGTCATCCTCCTTTGTACAATTCATCTTTTTACCCTATATTTGCATGTTGGTTGCGAGGATAACATATTGGTAATAATGCACTTGGAGTCAAAGTATAGGAACCTATTGAGTGCTCAACACACCCTAAAATCTTTTATGAAATTTTCTCTCTTTTGGGTACCACTTGTTTTCTTTTGTTTTGCTGTATGAATTGAGTCCATTGTGGAGGGATTGATGATTTTTTTTTCATGTCTCTTCATCGATCAAATCGGATTTGTTTGAACCTGTTAATGTGAAACCTGTGTGTTTAAAAAGAACTTGGTATTCTAACTATGAATCTGCAATGAAAATTTTGACTAACGCACTTATGTTTGGCGTCGGAAAAATATGATCAAGTTAAAATGACCACATAATAACAATAATCGTCAATCGTCGATCCATCATCGACATTGGTAAAAGGCGGAGTAAATTCATGCTAGTTGTTTGCAAAGAAGATTCAAGAGTTGGTCCATTTCTCATCGACGTTGGTGAAATATGAGAGGTTGAAACATTGACATGGGCCATGATGAACCCCCAATAGCCGATTACGGATGCATTTTTTCGGGGTCAGTGAAATCTCAAAGGCTTAAATCATTGAAAATTTCTTCGGTGACACATTGTCGATCGTCGATCCCTAATGCACTTTCCGCATCGACAAATTTCAAGGGGGTTAATCCAAAAACACTTGTTTAAAATTTTCATCGATCACCAATCCTTGATACTTTTCGGCATCGGTAGGGTAGGACCCATTCTTAAAACGCTTAGCTGATGAAAGTCCCCGATCCTGAATGACACGATTAAACGAAGACACTAGTTTCAAGTGCCACATGTCTTTTCCACGTAGGCATTTTGTACATCCTTATTTCATCCTGAGTCACATTAGGTTTCCCCGTGTCCTAGTCACAGTTCTATGTCCACATTTCCACATCAACACTGTATGGAAAGATGGGTTGGCGTTGGAGTTTTTTCTGAGAGATATCAACGAATATGGTCTAAAGAAAATCCTTGAATCCCAATTCACCCATTAATTTAGTAATAATGATGGGAAGTTTTCAGCACACAATAAGATCAGATTCTGCCATTTAATAGGCCAGTTAATGCTTTTCTCCACATACATTTCTACCTCGTACATCGATTGAAAAACGATAATTTGAAATCACCAATAGACCACATTATAGCCTGCGCTACCAGCCTACGACTGCATTTAATCTTGAACATAATGAAGATCTGGCAACAGATTTTGTAGAACTACACTCATACCCCAAATTCAATAATCAACATGACAAGGTAAGTATCATCTTTGTTTAAATCACTAAGACAACTTCAAACACCTCCATTCTACACATAAGTTTCCATTTCCAAAGTAGCCGAAGAAGCGAAGAGAGCATCTCAAGAGTTTCGTTTGATTTTCAGACTTTCAAAAAACTAGGTTAAGCTAGTGCGAAGAAGAGGTATGTGTTGATTTTTATCAGATCGGTGGTCATAATTTTTATATATCAGCATTCGGTCTGCTAGAAAGTGTCTAACAACGTTCTATATGAAAGGAAAAATTCATCCAAGGAAGCCAACGTCTAGACGCTTGCCGAGGGCACCAAAATTGAAGGAGGCAAATATTGGTGAAGGATATTCTCAAAAAACTGTGAGGAAGTTAGAATATACTCCCAAGGCAGAACCAGTCATTAAAACTTTGACGAAAAAGGCATTTATTCAACCCCCCACTTTTGGCGATACAGATTTGACCACTGGATAAAAAAAAATGCTCCCATAGTGGGGAGATTTGTTCAGCAAAATCAATCAGGAAGATTACCTGAAGTTTATCCCATGCAACAACCCATATGTAAGGGTGCTCGACGACCAGGTTTTCCCAAATATCCAACAGTCGTGCTTGCATATGGTAGCCTACCGAACTCTAGTCTTGCCATGAATTGGGACCTTGAGTTGGATAATTGATCGCAAAAATGCATAGAAATTCCTGATCAACGATGAGAATGGTGGATGTGTCGTATTTTTTCTCCCGACAGAGATCCAGAAATATTACAAAATCAGGGACCCGAAGAAGTGGTTGAACACACACTTCATGGTAAAATTATGAATTTCACGCCATTAACTGATTGATGGCCTCATGGTGTAAGGAGGACAAGAAATTCAAAAACCGGAGCAACAACTTGTATGGGACAATGAATATAAAGGAGCCATATATCTACTTAATGGATTTATTTTTTTGGTTATACGAGGAGAAGGACTGTGCCAAGTTCTCGAAGGAATGGATTCTCCTTGCATACACTATGGCTATTTCAGGGAGTAGTTTCAACTAGGGAGCAATCATTTCCAAGCAATTTAGTACTAATGTATTGCAGGCTCATACGCCGAAAGAAGGAGAGGCGCCCACTTTTCACATGGCCTCATATCTGCTAGATGTAATCTGTGTGAGGCATGTCTTCACCGGTATGAATTTGAGTTGGCACATCCCATAGCTTCATGTACACATCTACTTCAACATCATATGGGAAAGAACGTACAAAATGTCTTATTCCCTTATTTGGGATGAATTCATTGCCCATATTTATTTCATTATATTTACAAATGAATGCCCAAGGTTGTCTATAGTGGCCAAGAAAATGATCTTGAAAGTAGGCCATCGGTATCTATATGAACATACAACCTATATCAAGGTGTTCAAGGCCACCGAAGCACCACATTTCTCCCTGCTCACCTCTCAGATCGACTCATCGTAGGAGAAAATTGTTATCATACTATTCTGTAGGGCTATAACGCCACTTTGGTTAAGGACAAGAAATGAGCATTTATACCCTACGGTTTTCATGTGGGGTTTTATATAGTGAAGGAAAATTCTCAAGCTAAACAATAGGGTTTGAATCAACTGGAATACAGGTTTTTGACAAGCTAGTTTTGAAAGCATGAACCTAAAGGCCTATTCCTCCAAAACGCTTCACAAGTCTCTTCCTATTGGCCATACGTGCATGACAAGTTTGAAGATGATATTTTTACACAATGTGCTCAGGAATCTGAGAAGGTATTACAGAGGAAATCTAACCTGAACATGACTAGGTTCAAAGCTATGAGCATGGATGAGCAAGTCAAAACAATAGAGCAATTGGCTCAAGAATCTCTCAGGGTTAGAGAAGAGATCAGAGCAGCAGAAACCATAGAGGCACAAAAGAGAGGATTTATGTTACTAAAAGGATCCCAAAGAATCATATACCAACTAGAGAATGATCCTCAACTGATAGAAATGACGAGGATCACCTTGGCCAACCCAATCACAATTGGAGAAGAGATAAATGGATCAGATTTAATACAACTGAAGGAAATCACCAGTCTGGAAAACCCCATAGTTCCATCACCATAGGCTAGATCACCAGTGACCATTCCAACCCAGTATGAGAGTCCAAGAACACCAGGTGAAACATGTGTTCCAAATCCCTTGTTTGGTCTAATAACCATCTATGATGATGAAGAGAGTTCGGAGGTCTCACTGGTAACTCTAATACCAATTATAGAGGAGAAGGAACATGGGGGAACATCTTCTCCAAGTCCCAATGCATCAATTCCAAACCCTCCACAGGGCGACCATGAGGCCAAAAGTGCCTTAGAAACTGATTTTCTTAACCTGTCGGGGAACCTAAAAGACAGGTCCAGAAATGAGCTAGAATCAAGTGGAAAAAAAGAGGAAGTGCAACAGCCAGAGATCGACACCTTAATAGTCAATCACTAAGTAAGTACTGGACCTATCACTGAATCTTCCATTTTGGTCGATATGTCACCATCTGATGAACACCAGATGGAGGTCTAGCCATTAGAAGATATGAAAGAAGTACATAAACCAGTCCTAGAACAAATACACATAGCAGGGAGCTTGGGAAACATTCTAACTTGCGGAGAACAACAAATCCCCAATCCTGTTGATGAGGTTTCTGACATATAGGAGATTGCGTATGAGAGGAAGATAAAATCTATCATGAGGAGGACCACCAAGAAAACAAGACTCACGGTCGATAGCTCAATTATCATCACCACGGAGGAGAAGCTTTTAAACACAAAACACACAAAGACATCTGAACTCATTGGTGCAGGGATGGTTATCATTGATGCTACATTGGATCGAGCAAGGAGAGATGAAACAGAACTGGCCGTTGCGCTAAAGGATCTAGATAATTTGCACCATTTGGAAAAATATTACGAAGACTCAATGCAGGCCATAGTGTTTCTAAAGAGTGAGTTCCAAGATGCTTATGCAAAGTTCACAAGCGAAAGACATATTTTCACTGTAGGTATAGCCGATTTCCAAGAAGATACCCTTATGGCACTTGAAACCTGCAAGGGTGTGGAGATATGGTAGGAAAAAGCATACCAAGTGGTAGAAATAATTAACTACATCAACATGGTGCAGAAGGGCCAAGACATAGAGGATCATGGTATTCGAGTGTTTAGGGATAACTACATCTCCTAAATCAACAAAGCAACCAAATAATGGATAATTATGGCCTAGGAACCTCAACGATAGATACAAAAGAAGTGGGCCGAGTGAGAAATAGAATGGGAAAAGATCAATTGGGAGATGAAATACATTGGCCTCCCAGAATTTGGCTCACCCGAAGAATTTTTTGACATGCATGACATAGTCAAACAACATGCAGAACAAGACTCAGCATGGGAAATGGAGATCACACAGGTGGTGAGCATGGAACTGGGTCAAATACAACATTTCATGGAACATTCGATCAAGGCTCATGCAGTTCTACAACGCTCAAGTGCCAAAATCATCAAATACAGAGAATGGACAGTAGAAGTGAAATAAATCCTTTCAACCCTGATGGATCAACACAGATTCCCGTATGCTAACACATGCGATGATCTCTTCATCAGGTGGTCATAATATGGGAAGATTCATCCACTCCAATAGAACCACGAGATGATTTCTAGAGAACAAAGAGATCAAGCGCCACGTGGCCATATTTTATTTTACTTACCACAAACTTGTAGCAACTATTTTTAGTTAGTGATTCTTTATAAATATAGGGATTGACCTTTTAGAAAAGGTCAATGCTTTTGGGAAAAGACCCTCTTTTGAGAATTGTAAAGAACTATTTCTGAACAACCTTAATTGAGAAGTCATGTTTAGGACCATAGAAAAAATTATGTTTTTCATCAAAGGCGTTATGTGATTGGATTGAGGGGGAATTACTTCCAACTTTTGTTTCAGTAATTGATGTTGTAACGAGTAAGAGTTTCTAAATCTATTGATAAGTTGTTTGTTTCAATATTTTGCAGTTCTTTTGTTCTGAATGATGAAAAGAAAATCATTGTGTTAATGTGTGATTGATGTTAGAGCTAAGGAAACTATTTTTCTTACGATCATCTTATTACATGTGTATTTTTCTTTCGATAATTGTATCTCAATCAATGTTGAAATACCAACAAGTTAATGTATTAGTACTATACTTGTAATAGGTGTGAATGTCTTTATCTACATGCTTGAGCACGAGGTTTATCCCAAGCTCAGTATTCTTCAGTATTTAAGAATCCCTTCTATCAGTTGGTTTATACCAACACATTTCATTTTATCAGACTCATCTAATAAAAGAAAAGACAAAAATAGAACATTTAATTTGAAGGAGAAACTTTCACAGAAAGATATCCTGTCAATCACTAAGTAAAACCCATCGATAAATTAGCTATATTGAAATATTTGGAGAACCATTCCACCATCAAACTCTACAGAGAGTAATTGGGTATTTAAGGTGGGTTTGGTTCCTACTATTGAGTCAAAGGGATATCAGACCCCTCAAAAGAACTAACGCTAGGAGGGCCGTGAATGAATGAATAACAATATTTTTGATATAATATTTCCCATAGCCTACATATTCAAAACAACCCACATGCATGGCTAGTCATTCTCAAGACAAACCACATACAGAGAGTACTCCCGAAATGAGTAACTCACCCCAACACGAGCAATAAAACCTATTCCTTGAAATACCTTACACTCTTCCCCATGAGGAGTTGAACCAATTCATAAGTGTCACAAGAGCTTATGCTAGGAAAATTGGATCGTTAACCTTATCCCTGTTACTTCCTCGTAGAAAACAAGTAAGCAGACTAGTGGTCGATACCCCCAACCGAGTGTTTGTTCACATATTAGAAGACCTGATATATTTTTCCCTCACTGAGATAGAACAACTTCTTAATCTGATCCTTGAAACATTAGCTGGTAACTACTCTGAGCTGGACGATTTCTAATCTGACGAGAAAGGGTTTAACTTAGATCACTCAGTTTTAGGATCGGACAACATGGAGGATAATAAATATAATAATGAGGAAAGGGGAAATCCACCTCCAAACAATCAACCTTGGTTGGCCATATACACTTTGGAAATCCCAGGATGGGTACATAACCTCCCTCGACATCTAGAAAAATTGCCTCCCAAATTCGACCCTGAAACCTTTGTATTTCCTAAGGACCATATTAAAAAGTTCATACTAGCTATAAGACTAATGAATGTAAAACATTAGGAAATAGTATGTAGGATTTTTCCCTGTACCTTTTAGAATTAAGACCCGACTTGGTATTTTAACTTGCCCGTGGGGTCCATAACTAGTTGGATGAAGTTTCAAAAGGATTTCTTAGACAAGTTTGCAGAAAAAACCACCACAAGGGATTTAAGGGTTGAACTCTTCGTCGCCACCATGAATTCAAAATAGGGGGTTAAAGACTTCAATTAATGGTTTACCACTATCCTGAAAAAAATTCAACCTGAAGCTAAACCTACTCAGGAGTTGCAAATTGAGGTATATGTTAATGCTCTCCCAGCTTCTATTTCCATGTTTGTGAAAAGGGTTGCCAAACATACCCTAGATGAAAACTTTGAGGAAGCCAAAATGATTGAATTCCAAATGAAGGGATGCAAAGAGGTCCAAGTCTCACTAGTTAAGAAGTTCAACCTCCACCTAGGAGAGGACTGTTGTTGACTAGACCATCAGGAAAACAAATAGAACAAGGTCCCGAAAAGGGAAGCAGGGACATAGAAGACCTACAACGGTTGATAAATAAACTGTCAAATGAAATTGTAGACATGAAAATAAGTGCCGAGGAAGGAAACCAAGATCAATGACCCTATAAACCCCTTTTTCAGAGAAATCCACCTTTCAAAGTGATTGAACCTTCCCCAGCCAACTTAAATATCGACCTAGGTAATGTAGCATCCAAAACTTTATGTACATATCATCAAGAGAAATTTTTTGAAAGAGATTGTTTGCAATGGGTGCACGCTATGAATTTAATGGCCACTCGATTCCTAGATGAAGTTTCCCTTTCTGAAAAATCAAGTGGCTCAGTGGTGAACATAATTGATCAAGAGGAAGTTGAGTCATCGGAAGAAACATCCATTTTGTTATGGGATCTTGACTTGCCGATGCCTCCCGATGATGTATTTGAGGTTCAAGAACCACCTGTTGAGGTTTTGGCTGTGCAAATGTGAAGTAATGGTCAATCGGTCCCAAATGACCTTACCATGGTCCAATCTTCAAGAGGAAAAAAAAAAATCGATCACTCTAAAGAACCTTTTTTCTCCAAAATAAATCCTATAAGCATACATACACAGGAGTCACCCAAGCTGGACTACAACATAGTAGAAGACTTAAAGAAGTTGAAGGCTAATGTGTCGGTCAAGGACATGTGTAGAATTCCACAGCAAAAGGACTTTATGTTACAGGCCTTAAGGTTAATAGAAGCCCCTATAACAAGCACACACCTAGGTGGGGTCCCATCTCCCATAGATACAAAGAACAAACCAAATGTGAATGCTTGCTCTGTAGACAAAAGAGGAAAGTTGTTTGTCCCACCTTTTCTTTTAACGTTTGAAGTCTTCAACATAAACCTCCATAATTGTTTAGTCAAATCAGGGGCATACTCCAATGTCATGCCATTATATATCTATAATAAATTAAACACATCTCCACTCAAAAGTGATAAACACGTTATACAACTAGACAAAACTCAAGTAAAAGTTATCGGGGAACTTAAGGATGTCATGATCAGAATGGATACACACCAGAAATTTGTTCAAGTAATTGACATCATTGTAGTAGATATACCATAATCTTATGGACGGCTACTTAGTCAAGATTGGTACGAGAAATTAAATGGATACTTTAGCATGAACTGGGCTCACCTCTAGTTTCCACTAAAGGGGCATGCCAACATGATTATGATCGTTAGGGAGAGATATCTCAAACATATTGTCACTAATTTAGAAGCCTTCAATGAACCCCCAGTAGATTTCCCCATGCTCGGAAACTACTCCTGCAATTCTAATTTCATAATTTTTTCTCCTCTCTTGTCTAATGTACCTCTCACTCAAAACTCTGAAATGGATTTTCAAGTGAATCTACTAGAAGTAGCAGAAGAAAGCCTCTTCTTCCAAGAACCTCTATTGGAAACCATAGACAAGGTATATAGAGATGAGGAAATAACTAGGCATGAAGAAGCTAACAAATTTCGCTCACAATTTTGGACATTGTACTTTGATGTGTCTAAATCACAAGAAGGGTCAGGAGCAGGATGCATCCTCATTGACCCAAAGGGGAAGCATAATTTTCTATCATGCAGACTAGAATTTGGATGCACTAATAACACTGCTGAGTATGAAGCTCTAGTTCATGGACTAAAGAAAGCCATAGACTTAAACATTAAAGAACTGAAGGCCTTTGGGGACTCTAAAATTATTGTCAGGCAAGTAAAGAATATTATACATTGCAACTCACCCCACTTGAGGAATTACCAACAAGAGGTGCATAGGCTAATAGATCATTTTGAGGCCTTTAATATTATTGCGGTTCCCAAGATAAAGAATACTCTTGTTGATTCCCTAGCTACTGTAGCCTCAAGGTTACCCCCTTTAGAAGGTTATGAAGCCTCCAAGTTCATCGTGGAACTACTCTATAAACCATTAGTACCCAACAATATTTCTAATTCGAAGGTTTTAGAAGGAGATGTACAGATTGTAGATTTTCTAACCAATCAAGAAAATTACAAATATCTGGCTATTGATGATGAAGTGTTCCAAGAGAAACTAGCAGAAAACGATTTCCACGAACAAAGGGGAGAAATAGATCACTCTAGTAACAAACCAAAGTTTCACACAATATCGAAAGGGGTAGCCAATTTGGATAACCTTTTCGACCCAAGGGAAATATTTAAAGGGTCAATGAACACAAAGACATGGAGTTCGTGTCCCATATATGAGACTATAAATCTAGGAACCTCAAAAAAACCTAAGAATATAAATCTAGGAAAAATAGTGTCTAAAGAAGACAAAAAAGCTTATCTCAAACTTTTTAGAGAATATCAAGATGTCTTTGTGTGATCCTACCGAGAGTTGAAAATTTATGACACTCACATTATTCAACACACAATCCCATTAAAATATGGAGTAAAACCCTTCCAACAAAAGCTCGGGAAGTATCATCCATCTTTGGAACCCCTCATGTATCAAGAGTTAAATAAATTACCAGATGCTAATATTAACTTTCAGGTTAGACACTTTGCATAGGTAGAAAATTTGGTTCCTGTCAGGAAAACGTTTGGGGAGATTCGCCTGTGTGTAGATTTCAGAAACCTTAACAGAGCATCAAAAAGGGATAACTACTCAGTCCCACCAATGGAACAACTCTTGCAGACTATGTTTGGTTCTGAAATTTTCTCCCTTCTAGATGCTTTTTCAGGTTACAACCAGGTTCTAGTTTAAGAAGAAGACCGATTGAAAACTACCTTCCGAACCAAGTGGGGAACTTTTCCTTATAAACGCATACCCTTTGAGTTGATTAATGTAGGAGAAACCTTCCAAAGGGCCATGGACATAGCTTTTCATGGATTGATTAACATATGTGTAGTAGTATACTTGGACAACATGACTGTGTATTCAAAGAACAGAAAATACCACATCCAACATCTAACCCAGATTTTTGAAAGGTGTAGGAAATATGGAATATATTTAAACCCTAAGAAAACTATATTTGGTGTCAAGGAAGAGAAATTAATAGGTCATATTATATCTCAAGCAGAAATTCGCATAGATCTAGAATGAATAAAGGCAATAGCTCAACTTCCCTTACCCCACAACAAAAAGTCTATGCAATCCTTCTTTGGAAAAATTAATTTTGTGAGGAAGTTCATGTCGGATTTCGCTGAAACTATCAAACCATTACAAAAATGATTCGCAAAGATGTTGATTTCAAGTGGGATGATGAGCGAAAAAATTATTTCAACAATATCAAGACTGCAATATCTCAAGATCCGATGTTGTGAAGTCCCGAATTTAGTAAATATTTTTTCCTCTATACTTTCGCCTCCAACCAATCCTTAGCTGCAGTTTTGACCCAGAAGGATGATGATAACAATGAGGCACCGATATCATTTATGAGCACTAATATCCAAGGAGCTGAATTGAACTACCCTGCTATAAACAAACAATCTTATGCAGTGTACAAAGTAGTAAAACATTTCAGATCTTACATCCTAAAAAATCACACCAAAGTCATCGTGCCTCATCTCGTAATCTGATCCCCATTCAGTCAACATGAGATGGGGGAGAGAAGAGGAAATTGGATGGAATTTGTCCAAGAATTTGATATAGATATAAAACCTACCAAATTAGTGAAGGGACAAGGATTGTGTATACTGGCCGCAGAAGACCAAGACCTAATAAATGAAGACCCCAGGTGGGAAAATGAATTAGCATTATGGTGTAGTGAAGCATTATACATTCCCCAGGGCAAGAGTCTTGGTATGGAAAATTGATTTACCTCCTTCATCATGGGACTTTCCCAGAAAACTTAAATCCTAAGGATAGGAGAGCTCTCAGGCTAAAATATGCACAATATCACCTCATAAATTTCGTGCTTTTCCATGTAAATTATGATGGAGTACTCTTGAGATGTCTCGAATGTGAAGATGCAGAAAAGGTTCTAAGGGAGTTCCATGATGGTCCTGCAAGGGGACACTTTGCGGGGAATACCACAACTCACAAAATATTAAGAGCCAACTATTACTGGCCTACTCTATTTAGGGACACTCATACATATGCTAGGAATTGTAAAACTTGTCAAATGAGTGAGGGGAGAGAAAAGAGAGCAGCTATTCCACTCCAACCAATGATCATATCTAGACCATTCGAGCAATGGGGGTTAGACGTCATATGGGAGATTACCCTGATTTCTTCAAAACAACATAAATACATACTAACTGCTATGGACTATTTTACGAAATGGGCATAGGCAATCCTTCAAACTCACATGAATGAAAAGGTGGTAGTCCAATTCATAGAACAAAAAATGATCATGAGGTTTGGGATGCCTTCCGTTCTTTTGTTTGATAATGCTTCTTATTTTTATTCTACTCTATTAAAATAGTTTTCTCTAGACAAAGGAATCATAATAAGATACTTTTCAAACTATTATCCACAAGGGAACAAAGTGGCAGAATCATCTAATAAGAACTTAGTGAGGATCTTGAAGAAAATAGATACAGACAATCAGAGGAATTGGCATAGCTCGCGTCATAATTCCTTATGGGAAGACAGAGTAACACCCAAGGAAGCTATGGGGTACTCTCCATACTTTCTAGTATATAGACAAGAATCCATTCTCCAAAATGGATTATATATTCCATCACTTCAACTGGATCAGGGTTCAAGGGGACAACCCTCATCAATCATTCAAAAAATAATTGATACACTTCTCATGCTGGAAGAGGAAAGGGAGAAAGCAAAATCGAAGTTTGTCACTCATCAACATATAGTTAAAAGATGGTTTGAAAAGTATAAGGCCAAAGAGAATATTTTTGAAGTAGGAGACTTAGTCCTGAAATGGGATAGAGCAAACAAACCTAAGGGAAAAAATTCGAAGTTCAAGAATCTATGGCTTGGACCTTTTTAGGTATTCGAGAAAATTAGGGCAGGAACGAATCAGTTGAAAAATATGAGGGGGGAACCCGTTTCCCCCTCAGTGAATGGCCAATCCCTAAAACAATATTTCAGTTAATAATATATATGTGTGTGTGTGTGTGTGTGTGTGTGTGTGTGTTTTCATGTTATATTCTGATTAGGATAAATGTGTAGGTGTAAGGTAGACTGATTGCAGAGTTATTTTATTCCCTTCTTTTCTTTTTGTTTGGTATTATTTGGTAATAAATTTGTGTTCTGCAAAACATTGGTTCACCCAAATAAATATGGTGTAGCAAACTCTGCTCCTAAATCACGCTTACGTGCAACATAAGAAACACTAGGCAATTGCAATTTTCTTCAAGGAGATCTATATCTTATTTTTGTAAACAAATGACCTCAGTAAGTGATGAAGTGTCCTCCTTGTGGTCTGGTGAAGTCCAAAGGGAAATATGGCAAGTTGGAAAGGACGACATGCACCTCTAGACATAGCTAGGAGGAATCTCACATTAACCATTTTGTCTTGCAAATAACATACATCCTCCTCTCCCACTCGCTCAGGGCATCTCTACCATAAATAAATCAATTATATTAAATGAGTGAAAAGTAGGAGAGGATATGAAGATAACTATTTTGGGGCTATGGATGCTTGCTGGCAGCAGAGCAAGGACTCTGACGTCAGGTTGACTATGTCGGGGCTATGGACGCTCGCTGGTAGCGAAGCAACACCGTAGAAAATGAATAATGATAAATAAAATGGCCTCGAGCCAATGAAATTATTACCTGGCTCTTGTCAAAAGGGGGTGTGGGTTATGGTCAAGAGGAATGAAGGTGGGATAAGAGTTAAACTCCATAGGGTGACTCGGATTCACAAACTGAGGGAATTGTACAAACATGGATAGGAAATAATTTGATAAAAGAGAAGCCAATTAATTTACCAACTAGATTCTACACGAGCTAAGATCGAGTGAAGGAACATAGATTCTGTTTTTGCCCAAAGAATCGCCATTTGTTGAGCGCTCAACACACCCTAAAAGATTTTATGAAATTTTGTCTCTTTTGGGTAACACTTGTTTTCTTTTGTTTTGTTGTATGAATTCAGTCCACTGTGGAGGGATTGATAATTTTGTTTTCATGTCTCTTCATCGATCAAATTGTATTTGTTTGAACCTGATAATGTGAAACCTATGTGTTTAAAAAGAACTTGGCATTCTAACTAAGAATCTGCAGCTAAAATTGTGACTAGCGCGCTTATGTTTGGTGTCGACAAAATCCAAGAAATTTAAAATGACCACATAGTAACAATAATCGTCAATCATCAATCCATCATTGACATCAGTAAAAGGCAGAGTAAATTTTCACTAGTTGTTTGCAAAGAAGATTCAGGAGTTGGTCGATTTCCCATCGACGTTGGCGAAATATGAGAGGTCGAAACAATGACATGGGCCATGATGAATGATGAACCCCCGATATATGATTATGGATGCATTTTTTTAGGGTTGGTGAAATCTCAAAGGGTTAAATCATTGAAAATTTATGCGGTGATACATCGCCAATCATCGATCCCCAATGCACTTTCAACATCGAAAATTTTTGAGGGGGTTAATCCGAGAACACTTGTTTAAAACTTTTCATTGATCGTCGATCCTTGATACTTTTTGAAATTGATAGGGTAGGAATTGTTGTTAAAACACTTAGTTGATGAAAGTCCCAAATCATGAATGACATGATTAAACGAAGATGCCAGTTTCAAGTGCCACGTGTCTTTTCTGTGTAGGCATTTCATACAACCTAATTTCATCCTGAGTCACCTTAGATTTCCTCGTGTCCTAGTCACACTTCCAAGTATGCATTTACACATTAGTGTTGTACAGAAATATGGGTCGACGTTAGAGTTTTTACCGAGAGATATCAACGAATATGTTCTAAATAAAATCCTTGACTCCTAATTCACTCGTTAATTTAGTAAGAATGATGAGACGCTTTCAACACACAATAAGATCATATTCTTCCATTTAATAGGCCAATTAATGATTTTATACACATACATTTCTACCTCATGCATCGATTGAACATCAAGAATTAAAAATCATCGATAGACCACATTATAGCTCGCGCCCGTGCCACCAGCCTACGACTGCATTTAATCTTGAACATAATGAAGATCTAGCAGTAGATTTTGCAGAACCTCACTCATACATTGAATTAAATAACTGATGCGACAAGGTAAGTATCATCTATGTTTAAATCATTAAAACATCTTCAAACACCTCCATTATGCACACAAGTTTCCATTTCCAGAGTAGTCGAAGAAGCAAAGAGAGCATCTCAAGAGTTGCGTTTGATTTTCAGACTTTCAAAAAACCAGGTTAAGCTAGCGTGAAGAAGAGGTATGTATTGATTGTTATCAGTTCGACGGACATAATTTTTATATATCATCATTCGGTCTGATACACAATGTCTAACAATGTTCTATCTTTAGGGGAAAATGCCTCCAAGGAAGCCAACGAACAGACGCTCGCCGACGGTACCAAAATTGAAGGAGGCATAGATTGGTTAAGGATGTTCTCCTGGCACTATGAGGCAGTTAGAATATGCTCCTAAGGCGGAACCAATCATTAAAACTTTGACTAAAAACACATTTATTCAACCCCCCACTTTTGGTGATACAGAGGCAACCACTAGATAAAAAATAATGCTCCCACAGTGGGGATATTTTTTCAACATAATCAAACGAGAATATTACCCAGAGTTTATCGCACACAGTGACCCAGATGTAAGGCCACTCGAAAACCAGGTTTTTCTTAATATCTGGCGGTCATGCTTGCATCTGGTAGCCTTCCAAACTCCAGTCTTTCCATGCATAGAGACCTTGAGTTGGATAATTGATCACACAGATGCGTAAAAATTCCTGATCAACGATGAAAATGGTGGATGTGTTAGATATTTTCTCCCAATAGAGATCCAAAAATATTACAAGTGTTGGTTGTGGAGCCTGATTATCTTCCTGATTCAGAGGTCTTTTACTTTCAGCCGTGATTATACCCCATAGAGTATTTACACCCTAGAAGTATGTACACTCTTCCACATGGGGGAGTGCAGAGGGGGCGTACCCCCTCTGTGGGGTCTGGGGGGGATATCCCCCCGGCTGGGGTGTCTGGGGGCAAGCGGGCCCCCAGCGGGGGTTCGGGGTGAAGCCCCTAAAGGAAAAATTTCCTTGAAAATGTATATTGTAATTTCATTGTAAATCTGAACCGTTCATTATAAGGTCACAGATCTAATGGTAGAGATTATGTTAGGGTTTTTTTCCCTAGAAGGCAACCCTCTTTTATGAGGGAAATGTATTGCAGCTATGGTGGATGGTGAATATTGTATTCTGAGAGAGGAGACTGTGAGAGAAAGAAAAAGAAGTTACAACAGGTTTTGTTGTAGGTTGTATCCCTTCATTTGCTAGATAATAATAAAGGAAGGACTTAGCAATTTCTCTGGTGGACGTAGCCCACACTGGGTGAACCACGTAAAGCTATGTCTCTCTTGTATTGTGTATCTTCTATGTTTTGTTTTTTCATTTGTTTTATTTTATTTCTCTATGGTACTGTTTTTCTAACAACTGGTATCAGAGCGAAAGGTAACTCATAGGAAAAGAGGGTTCCTGGTTCGAGTGGGAGCAATGTCGGAAGATGGAAAATTTAGGGTCGAGAAATTTAACGGCCAAAACTACCAGTTATGGAAGATTCATATGGAAGACTATTTATATCAGAAGGATCTATTCCTACCATTGGGTGGAATAGCAAAGAAGCCGACGGCTACGAAGGATGAAGAATGGGAGATTCTTGACAGAAAGGCCCTAGGAATGATACGGCTGAGCCTGGCAGTGTCGGTGGCTTTCAATATTTCGAAAGAAAAGACAATGAAGGGTTTGATTTTCACATTGGCCAAATTGTATGAAAAACCCTCGGTGTCCAATAAGGTATTTTTAATGAAGAGATTATTTAATATGAAGATGTCGGAATGTGAGTCTGTTGCAGATCATTTAAATGATTTTAATACGCTTACTAATAAACTAAGTTCTGTAAAACTGGACTTTGATGATGAGGTCAGGGCTCTTCTAATCTTGTGCTCATTGCCAGAAAGTCGGAACGGCTTGGTCATGGCTATAAGTAACTCTGTCTCTGGTTCAAATACTTTAAAATTTGATGATTTTTTTGTGTTATCCTTAGTGAGGAAATGCGACAGAAAAGCACAAGTGAGACATCAGGAAATGCGTTGAACATGGAGAACAGGGGAAGACAAAAGGATAGAGGAAAGGGTTTCGGGAATCATGGGAATTCTAGGAAGGGTAGATCCAAATCTAGATTTGGAAAGATAGAGTGTTGGAATTGTGGAAACAAAGGACATCTGAAGAAAGACTACAGAGCTCCAAAGAAACAAAGAGATGGACAACAGCAGAGAAATCAGAAAGCAAATGTAACAGGTGATGTGTTACAAGATGCTTTGATTCTTTCTGTAGATGATATTTCTGAATCTTGGGTAGTAGATTCAAGGGCTTCATTTCATGCCACACCCCATAGGAAACATTTTCTAGATTATGTTCAAGGTGATTTTGGACAGGTTCATTTGGGTGATGATGCACCACGCAAAATTGTTGGAATGGGAAAGGTAAAAATAAAGCAACGCAATGGAAACCAATGGTTGTTGAAA